>JAEIFU010000922.1:0-90044 GCA_018904235.1 Lordiphosa stackelbergi
GAAATAAGCTCTAGTTTGAACAGTTTGTCCACCAAATTGTTATTTTAGTCTGTAGTTTTGTCGTCGGATCTTGTCTTAATTTTCTATATGTGCACATGTCCCCTAATATATCTAACATTTTCCTCCTATAGTCGTCTTTTCTAGTGCAACAGTTTTGTTTCCTTTGTCAGAAGTCAAGATCAGAATATTGTCATTTTTTTTATATTTTTTCGTGTCTGTTCCACTGTGTCAAGTATTGCTCGATCTCTTGTGCTTTGTTGTCCCTGAAGATGGTTGCTGAGGAGCCTGAAATAGTATTGGAAAAACAGCATACACATCTGGTGTTTTACTTGACCTCGAGCCCGCAATACTCAAATTCTACGATTTAGAAAAATCGCTAACTATCAACTTTAAAAAGATATTTGATTTAAAATATACGTATATATATGTAAATGGGTGGTATGGGCGTATGACCACGCCCAATTTTTTCAAAATAGTTTTATACTATTGTTAAAGGCTTACAGTTGAAATTATAAACCTGGAGGACACGTATAATTATTTTGTTCCCTTCTTCCTAAAAGCCCAACCCTTTTCTAACAAGTGGTGATTAACTGATTTTCGAAGACCAAACCGTTGCTGATTGATCCCGCACATTTTTAAGTTCTGCAGTTGGCTTATCTATCTGCTGCATGTGTGCGCGCGCCCTAATGCCTAAAATTTGTGCTAAACTGAAGCTGAAGAAGGAAGCCTCATTCTTTGTTGTAAATTATCGTTAGTGGGAATTCGTGGCTTTTGTTGATTCTATGATTTCTATGTCAAGCCTTGATTTCCTGCTCGCTAATGATCGCAACTCTTTACTCCCGGGAGCACGCTTCATTGCACTATGGAGTATAATTTGGCAACAAGACGAAAAAGGAAAAAAAAGGATCAACAGAAAAATTTACGCGCCGTTGCATTTTGTATGTCTGTGTCTGGTTGCGGTGGGTTAAGTAGTAGGATGAGGATTTAAATGCACTTGAATGATCCTTGAATGCGTCAAAAGTGAATTGTAGCTCGTTGGATTAGAGGCTAGTGAAGTATGCCGACGGCAGGCGGCACTTGGTATTTAAAATATGTCATCAGACAGGACACGCTGTGCCCAGAGGGCAATTAACCTGTAATTGCTGTTGTAGCACTTTTGGCATGCGGCTCTGCGTCTGGCTGATAAGATACCAAACCAGGTCCTTTGGCCTGTCGTACAAGCAAATTATGGCCTTATTGATAAGATTAGCAGAAGCAGCTGCTCCTTCCCTTCGCTTCTAGCTTCCTGGAATTGCTTGAATTGAATTCCTTCTGTTTGATTAAATGATTTGTGCTTCTTGCCGGATCAAACAATAGCTGACCAGCTCACTCCCAGGCCCCATAAATGTTTGACTTGTTTACACAACAAACTAGACAAACGCCCCTGATTTTTCCTTTATTTTCCACGTTTTCGTTTTCTTTCGTTTCTTTTTTTTTTTTTGCACTTGTTTGTATTTTTGCTCAATTAAAAAAGTTGCCCCTTAGAATTTGCTTTGCTGAATGTGCCCACATGCTGAGCGCATTTGTGTGACGCGTCGAAAAATGGTGAAAAATTGTGCATTGTTGTACAATTTTCTTGGTTTTCATTCTTGGCCTTTATGCAGTTTTTCATGGAAATTACGAAGAAAAAGAGAAGAGAATCAACTATTTGGATAGTTTATGATGAAGGTGATTGAATTGGAGTTGACTCTACTGAGTCCTGAAATTTTTGAAATTTTATTGGTTGAAAAGTTTCAAGCCAGATCCTTTCATAAGCATCCTGTGCTTCCCCTAGACTGAATGATATATAAGGCATAACGCAACCAGTTCATTCAACACCTGCAGCCATGTCCAAACGCGTGCGCGGTCCGGGGGACTAGGGACAGGGACAGGCTCGACTGGCGATAGGGGACACGCGCAGAGTCATTGATTGCCGCGCAGCTCATTAATATGTAAAAGCCGCCGCGGCGCACTGACTCGGAGCAAGGTCATTTGGTTGCACATATTATTTTGGTCACCATTTTGCTCAACTATTTTGCATAAAGATCCTTTCATTAACGACCCCTAAGCGCGCGCGTGCGCACAACAAGTTTTGTTTGCGCCCAGCAAAGCTTTTGTCTGCCCTGTAATCAGTTATTCAAATAGATTTCATTTCATTTTCAATTGTTCGCGTATTAATTTCGCGCTTTGTTTGTTCCTGTTGCTCACTCACCCTTTCCATTGGATGCAAAAGTGGCAACAACTGCAGTTGTTGTGCCAAATAGGGTGGCTGTTGGACCCTAAAGGCTACAATCGTGGTTCATGTTGACAGTTGAGTGCGCTACAGAAAACGCTTGGAAGGGATTGCCAGGAAGCTTAATGGTAAAATAATTCTGAATTTTTATATATTTTATAACTTGAGAAATGTCACTTCCTCATACACTAAGAAAAGAACGACCTTCCAAAACCGAGCACAAGCGGAGTTCTGCATTAGGAAATATTTCACATTTACAATCATTATTAAATCGATATTTTTAACATGCTTTTTTTAAAGATATTTAATTTGGGTTTTAAAAATTTGTTTGAAAAAGGTAAAATAGTCCTTGCAAACTGGACGAAAAGTACAGGGTTGCCCATATTCGACGGACCCATCTGGACATTAACTTAAGATGTCAGATCGCTTAATGACGTACCGCGTTTGAAGCGTCAGTCCAAGCAGATTTTTACCATGGAACAATACACGCCACGCGAGCGCTCTGAAATAGTTGAAATTTACATTCAAAAGAACAAGTCAATTGTGAAAACTCAACGTGCTTTTAAAAAATTAAAAATTAAGCCCATTTCACATTGAATGGGACCGTAAATAAGCAAAATTGCCGTATTTACGCCACTGAAAATCCTGAGGAGATTCAAGAAGTGCCTCTTCATGACGAAAAAGTCACAGTTTGGTGCGGCGTTAGTGCGAAAACGGTCATTGGGCCGTTTTTCTTCCAAAATGAAAATGGCCATGCTGTTACCATCAACCAGGAGCGTTATCGCGACATGATGACCAATTTTGTGATGCCAATTATTCGTCGAAAGCGTATGAGGCAGTTCTGGTTTCAACAAGACGGCGCTCCACCGCACACAAGTCGCATAACAATCGATTTTCTGAAGAAATTGTTTCCGGGCCGTTTGATGTCGAAAAGTGGTGATTTGGACTGGCCACCGCGTTCGCCCGATTTGACGCCGCCCTGACTTCTTCTTGTGGGGATATTTGAAGTCAAAGGTTTACGTTAACAAGCCAAGGACCGTAGAAGAGCTCAAGGACAACATTCGTGAAGAAATAGCCGCTATTCCGGCCGAAATGTTGGCGAAATCGATGGAAAATGCTGCAAAAAGGGCACAATACGCCATCAACGCCAGAGGCAGCCATTTGAGAGATATCATATTCAAAAATTGATGTAAACAAATCTACTTGGAACAAATTAAATGATTAAGATTGCCAACCGCCAAATTTTTATTTTTTTCTTTGATTTTTAAAAAAAAACATGGGTCCGTCGAATATGGGCAACCCTGTATATATACACATAGGGCCTGTCCAGACCCCTTTACATTTTATATGGAAGCATATGGAATATAGTGTGTGTTCTGTGTTTTTTACCTCTCTTACTTTACATATACTGTCTCGTATGCCATATATGTTCACTTAGAACACCCGCAGGTATGTATCTTACCTGCAGTGTTGTGGTTCCTCAACACAGCGATTCTGAAAATCCTGTCGTATATGTTTAAAAACTGGTGATAAGCTGCATCGTAAAACTCGTTTTTACTGCTTCAAATGCACTAATCCGGTTTGTCAACAGTACTCCGTAGTCGATTATACATGTTCTCATGCCTTCCCAGAATACATATAGAAAATTCGTATCATGTTTTGGCATACAACTTATTAGCATTCCCTTTAATTTGTTTGAAGAACTTTGTTTTTGGCCCATTTTAAAGCTAGGTACTGGGACATCCAAATTTTGCGGAACGGAAATTGTTTGATAATTTCCTGAGCCGCTCAGACAAATAATAGTGTGACCAAGCCATAGCAAAAAATTCAGCGGTTGTTTATTTAAGAAATTGGCGGGCTAATTCAAATAAAATTAAAGAGTTAACAGAAATTCAAAGGTCATAGGCAAATTTCATGGATGCATTTTGTGTGCCTTGAGGTACAGGCGGTGTCCTTTATTATTGTATTGTATGCAGTGAGCAGAACTTGACCCCTAAGATATGTATACTGCTATAGCGAATACCTAAAGGTAGCAACGGAAGCGGCTGGAGCAACGGAAACTACCACATAAAGCCGGAGGAAACACTCTATAATGTGCTATGGAGACTGCAAAGGCTCAGGTCTGTTTGGCCGTGGGCTATAGAGGCTACGAAAGGTTGGACTCAGCTGGTGTGCACACATTGGGCGGATGGCATGACCAACCACAACACGGGGAACATAAAGAAAAGATGTTTCATTTTATTCATAAAAATGGTTGGACTTGCCCACTTTGATCAGCTCCACATGTTTGGTCCAACTCGCAGCTCTCCAAAAAATTTTTGCGTAGTCTTCTTTGCCTTAACTTTTTCATTGCGTGCCAATTTTTTCGTTATTGAACAAGTTTCTTAATTTCATGACCCACTTCGACAATTTGTCAGATGTTTTCAAGAAAACGAGTTGGCAGGTCCATGTTGTTTGTCGAAGCGAATTTCGGGGGTTCCAATTGCCCAGCTTAAGTGAACAAATAGTGAGAAAGTCGGTCAAGCCCGAATATAACATATTCTGTACGCTGCATTCCCCCTGCTTTTTTTGTTCTCTAAGTTTTTTCTCTCTCTCTCTCTCTTTGATGCATGCAATGCGGTGTTGTTTGCGTGTGCGTGGGAGGCGTCTTTTTTACCTTTTTTTCTCACGGAACCGCTTATCCGATCTTTATCATTTCTTCGGCAAATCGATACATATTGCCAATGACTACCTATCTTTAGAAGGGACGACTCATCTATCTATAAAACTGTCGGAGATATGACGTTTTTTCAAAATTGCGGGGGCGGGAGGGGGAGTGGCAAAAATTGAAAATAAATTTGACCTGCCTGCAAGTATAAGAAGCATTTGCCCCATACATGACAAACCTCTATCTCTCACCATCTCTGAGATCTGTTTGTTCATACGGACGGACAGACGGACGGACGGACGGACAGACGGACGGACAGACGGACATGTCTATATCGACTCCGCTGTTGATGCTGATCAACAATATACATACTTTATAGGGTCGGAAATGATTCCTTCTCCCTGTTACATACTTTTGCACAAACTCTTCATTTTGCCTCCCTAGCGTCCTACATACAAGGCAAAGCTCTCAGCAAAAAGCTTCGAGCCACCAGAGCTTTGACTACTTTAATGCAATTCTCCGCGACGTTTCGGACAAGGTCGATAGTCGTGATGAATGAGGACGCTGACTTTTAACTTAAATAGCAGCGAGGCTCTTCTAATTTTTCGACCGGTCGTTCCAATGGTAGCTAAAGGGTGATTTTTTAAGAGCTATAGGAAAGTTTTCCAAAAAAAAAACACATACAAATTAGAAAAATGCATGAAATCTTTATTTGAATCGATAGAACGGTCCATATAATTTAATGTTTGAAGATTATTTCATGCAAATGTTGACCGTGACTGCGCCCTTTATATGCTAAAGTAATCCGATTTAGATCAAACTTAACATAATTGTGTTGTAGCATATAATATTGATCAGTAACAAGTTTGGAAGCGATGGCATTGAATACAAAACGAGAAAGGCAAAGCTAACTTCGTCTGTACCGAAGTTTTGATACACTTGAAATAGCTTGTCTCAACGGTTAGCGACTTCGACCAAACTTCGCAGATCAGCTTAAAAACATTACATATTACCCATGACCGTGTTTAAGAGCAGTAATATTGAGAACAAACCAGTTTTTCTTACTAAAATCCATTTTCCGAACGAACATTTGTATGGCAGCTACAAGAAGTAGTCATCCGATCCGGTCGGTTCCGACATATTAGCAGCGTGCAGTAAAAAGAAGACTCTGTGCAAAGTTTCAGCTCGATAGCTCCAAAACTGAGGGACTAGTTCGCGTAGAAACAGACAGACGGACGGACGGACGGACAAAGCTTAATCGACTCAGCTCGTCATGCTGATCAAGAATATATATACTTTATGTGGTCGGAGATGATTCCTTCTATGCGTTGCACACTTCTGGGCAAAATTATAATACACTTTTCAAGTGTATAAAAATTGTTCTTTTATTAGCTAACAATTTTGCAAAATTATACGACACCCCGAAAATTGTAATTGTTGTTATAACTAAATCCAACAAATTGACATGTGTCGTATAATTTTGATACACTTGCAGACATGACAAAAATCGATCTTTTTTGCTTTTTTTGCCGCTACTTGAAAACGCGAGATGCAATCAGAGATAAGAATATCCTATTTTAAGCAGAATTCATTAAGCTTTCATTCTGTATAATTGATTTCGTTGTATTATGCTTTTCCATTCTCCTACGAGGGTCGAAACTAAAATTTTCGGGGTGTCGTATAATTATGGGCAGGAGTGTATATAGTAGTCAGATTTTAATCAAACTTTGTGGAACTATTAAAAAGTATAGATAACTCATAAATACAAGGATTGGAGACGTTTTCTCACTTAACTACTTTTTTGACCGATCGTTTCTATGGCAGCTATATGCTATAGTCATCCGATTTGAATCAAACTTGGCCGAATTATAATATTGATTAGTAATAAATTCGGGACCAAAACCACTGACAAGAAAAAGTTTTCCTTACTAAATTTTACTTTCGAACCAATCTCCTGTAGGGCAGCTATACTATATAGTTGTCCGATCTTAATCAATGTGGAATGGTAACGTATATAGAACTTATAAATACAAGGTTTGGAGGCGTTTGCGTTGAAAACAAAACAGTTTTTCTTACTAAGACTTTTTTCGGACTAATCTTTTTTATGGCAGCTATATGCTATAGCAGCTATATGCTACAGCGTGCAAAAAGACTTCGTGCAAAGTTTAGTAAAAATAGCTTTAAAAGTGACGGAGGGGATAACTTCTAAACAGACGGACAGATGGACGCTTGTCCGAGTCCAAGATTTTAATTTCTTAAACGACCAAATTTTCTATTCGCTCGAAAGTACCGGAATTATATATTAGTCCCTGGCAGTCAAGTGGATGCTGAAAACATACCTCTCCCGCACGACCACACAGTAAATTTCGAGGAGCATCAGCACTCTTCAATTATAATTCAACTTATATTCGACCCGTTTCGCCGACAAATTTTTCAAATTTTCTTTCTTAGTGCGCGCCTGCATAACATAACAAACAAAGCTAACTCAGATCTGTAGGATAAGCAGTTTTGGCTTTGTGTTGATAATATAATATACAACTCAGTCAGTATGTCAGTCAGTCGGGCGTACAGATTTATAAGTATACTATAGATGTGGTCGGAAATGCTTCTTTCTATACGTTGGAAACAATTTTAATATAGCCTCTGCAAGGGTAAAAAAACAAAAAAATTTGACTTTCAATTAATACATGGTTGCGCCGTCTTGTTGATCCCCCATGTATACCAAATCCAATTTCGCAAGACTGTTACATTGAGATTTTCATTATTTTTGCCCACAATACGCACCAAAGAGTGCATTTTTCAGGGTGCATTTTCAGCCCATTCAAAAAAACAACCGACTTTTTGATAGGTCATCAAACTTTAGTCTTGCACCAGCTGTATTTTGTATGGTTTTATACTGAGTTCCTTACCTCTCAAATATTTCAGGTGGGGGAATAACACTAGCCCAATTGTTGAAAAACGCAACGAATAAACATATCACGATCTTCATTGATACTTGCCGATACAACAGCAATAATTCTCTGTTCACTCTCCGTAAAACTGGCGCGAAATTTGGTGACAATAGCTCGAATAGCCTGTTTGGTGGGTCGATTATGACGACCACAAAATCCAGGTAATTTACAAAACACATGCGAGTTCCATTCTGAATGATCCAATCTTTTTCTGTAGAATAGCGTTTTGGTTACATTTCTCTACGAAATCCATACAGCCTAACCAGAAACACAAATTGTAGCGCACTCGCACCGTGAAAGCGCAAAAGTTGCTGAGCAATGAGTAGCCACCGCCACCACCACCACCATCACCACTGCTAGCACTAGCACCGCTACGAGCCACACGTCAAAGCGACCGTCACTAATCCTGTTGGAACTTTATTTTTTTTTTTTCAGAGCGTAGGCAGAGCCCAAAACATATATCAAATTATGTGTGTGTTATATACGATCCGAAGGACCTGGTGGACATTGTTGACAAAATGCCACGACAGGCAACAGCAACAACAACAAAGGAAAAACTCCATCAGGGGTTGCAGCCTGCTTCTGACAGATGTTTTTCGCCGCGATCAGCGAACTCTGAGCAGAGCACGGGACAAGCGAAGCAACAATGGGCATTAGGACAGGACAGGACGGGACGGGACGGGACAGGACAGCACAGGGGTACACCGATCCACGACGATTATTGTTGGCGGCGGGATAGGGAGTAGGGGCTTTTGGTTGAAGCGCCCAAAGCCATAGATTGGACTCTGTTGATTTACCAGATTCGACGAGGGTGAGGGTGAGCGGGTAATTTATTGTGTGGCTGGTCCAACCCCCAAAGGCATCCCGTACAAGTATGTGTGTGTGTGTGTGTGTGCGTGGACCAGGTAGAGCCCGTCTCTCTGATTCCTTTGCATAGCGCGCACGTGCGCACCCTTACAACAATAACAACTGCAATTGCTGATTAACCGTTGGAAAATTTCAATTTTTTGAATACCAACACTTCCACATCAATGCACACTTTGGACGCATGCCGATGCCGTTATCAAAACTCCGCCCAAAAGTATGCCAGGAAATGAGGATTCGAAATTGACACCTTTTTAAGTTAATTAGTGAAAAAGTAAGAAAGGGCAATTTAGTAAATTGAAATGAAAGCGAAAGCTTAAGTTGAAAAGTAAAATTGGATCATTAATTAATTAAACCCAAGACTTATAAAAGAGAGATCCAAAAAGAATATAAAAATATTTTTTCAAATTAACCAAATATGTTCAGAAAAAAAATGGTTGTGATGTCCTTCATTTAATGCTTCAATTTTAATTTTATTTCCGAAAAAAAAACTTTTACAAAATTTTTTGCTTAAATTAAAGTTCTACCACTTCGAAATTCGACTTTTGGTTCTTCCAAAGCGCCAAAACTTCTTTCGGCAATTTTCGTTTATTTTAGTTTGATCTTGATTTTAAAACCAGACTTGAAAGTAGAGGATCCAAAGAATCCATTGCTCGATGAAACATATCCGTCATATTATTAATGCGGCTGTTTTTTCGGGCATGCAGCAGCCTATCATGTTGGTAATACTTGTTTCGTGCCTCAGATGCGTTTTCTCCTATCTTTTATCTCCCGATTAAAATTAAATGAAAGTTTTGAAGGTTATTAACATCGAGTTCCAATATAGAGGCAAATAGTTTGATGTTTGAGAATGCCTGCCTCGCAGTATTGCCATCCGCAGCCGTTTTGTTTTAGTCGATCAACATGAAGACCCATTCCCACAATTTGTCTTGAATTTTTTTTTCCTCTTTGTCAGTATTGCCTCTTATTTGCCATTTATTAACGCCGATTCGGTACGAAATGTGTAAAACAAACTCGAAGAATCGTATCCAAGAATGTAATGGGCTTACTCCATAAAGTAGCGTATGGGGCTTGGGTTCAAATATTTTTGAATTTATGTCGGTTGTCGCTAAAACCTTCTTGTGAGTTGCTCAACAAATTGGGCATATTTGGCATGAGTTCGTTCCCGTTAGAACATTTAAAACTTTCCCGTCAATAAGGGTCATGATGAGATCGAATGAAACACTGATCGATCTATTATTAACGTCGATTACGTAGGGCATCAAATTTCGAATTTGTTCATCTAAACTGTTGCTTTCTTTTAATCAGGAATCTACCAGTTTAATGGGAATGAGAGTTGTAAAAAAATAAATGATTGGTCGAATGTCTCTGGCTCTTCTGTTTGTAATCGCTGCTTATATAAACTGTGTCCATTCTATGAATTTGATTAAAAACCTCCTTCTGCAAAGTTATAATTCTTTTGGCGGCATGGTTCAACATATTCTGTAAGGAAATTTGAGCCACGGATTCATTCACTTTGATGCCTTTGGGTCTGCATCTTAACTTTGCTTCATAAGCTCTGTCGTAGCTAGGATTATATATCGCAACCATGCTTTTTGTTTAAAATTCGCATGCTATTGTACTGCTTTTTGCTTAGCGAATTCTCAAGTAAAAAAGCTAAAGCTTTATCAGGAGAAATTGGAACGGAATCCTTTGAAGCAGTTAGATTTCCGTCAAAGTTTGCCTTTTAATATTTTGGCAGATATGGCAGCCGCATGTACGAGCAAAGACGTATTATGACTTTGCTCAATGGAAAGCTCAGTAGCCATTTTACTTTTTAAGCTCATGCCACCTTCTGTATAGGTCAGGCGTGGACGTCCTCCGACGTTCCCTAATAACGAATAGTCTCCGACATGATTTGTCATTTTTGTAGAAAGCCATTGATTATGTTGTTCCTTGAATCCCAAAATTAGCATATTACATTTTGGCAAATACTTATTAATGTATGTGGTAAAACAACTAGTTATTTTTTTGAGAATTAGCTGCTTTGTGGTTGGTTTCAGATTTTTTCCATTCGATTAAAATATCCAATCAGATATTACGTGCGTTTTGCGTCCACCGTCAATCCACTTTTCAAGCAATTCAGAGTTACTAAACTCCAAGTAGGCTGCAACAATACCAAATATTTCAAAATCGAGCAAAAACGAGCAAAATGTGTTAATTACACCATATCATATACGTGTTAAGGAACACAATTGCATCTTTAGTTGCAAGAAGCAACGAGGAGCTGCCAACTTTTACTCCATGGAACACGTGACACTTAGGTTAGGTTTGACCAAAAAATACAACAGCAACAACACATTACAACAAACACACAACATAAATTAGCACAAACTTTTCAATATTTAATGCAATTAACATACCTTGTGCTTCATTTTCCATATTAAAACATTTATTATTTTATATATTTATAGTTTTTTTTTATTATTTAAACAAACACGTGGTGCAGTGGCAAAAGAGCAAAAAAATTTGTTAAAAAAAGCTCACGTTCAGGGCAGCGGCAAAACTTCAGGGATGCACAAAAAAATTTTTGAGCCAGTTGTTAGGGTTCATGGTTCTATATTCTTTTGGACCACTTAAATTTTTTTCCTATATTCGAACATTTATTTTTTGGGTTTATGACAAAATTTTGGCAATTCCGGCCACTGTGCAGTTGAGATAGACCCGCCAAACCAACAGGAACTCTGTTTAGCCATACAAAGGCTAAAGAAGAGACACTGCAGTTTGCGCCAACTACATTATTTGTGAACGTCTGAGCACACTGATTGGACCTTACCAGTGTAGCTTTAGACCTGATAAATCCACCACAGACCAGATAGTCACATTACGCCAAATACTGGAGAAGACCTATGAGCGCAACATCGATAATCACCATCTTTTTGTCGATTACAAAGCCGCTTTGGACACACCCATAAGGTCAAGGTTTTTTGAAGCCCTGTTTACCTTTGGTATACCAGTAAAGTACGTTCGACTTTACATGATGACGTTGAACCATTTGATACCAAAAGAGGTTTTAGGCAGGGTGATACCTTATCGTGTGACTTATCGCCAGTGCCCACATGCCAACAGATCGGGCAGCATCTTTAACATTTTGTTACAACTTTAAAGTTGTAGAGGACTTTGTCTATCTCGGAACAATGATAACCGGCGACAACAACATCAGCCTGGAAATCCGAAGAAGAATCACGCTCACAAACCGATGCTACTACAGGCTCAGTAGGGAGTTCAAGAGCAGAGACCTCACGCGAAGAACGAAAATAGCGCTAAACAAGTCGCTTATCATCCCAGTCCTGTAATACGGCGCAGAAGCGTGGATAATGTTAGAACAAAAAATTCTTCGTAGGATTTATGGACCTTTAAAAGTTGGCATTAATTTCCGCATTCAAAAGAATGACGAACACTATGAGCTCTAGGGGGACACCCGTCTGCGTAAGTTGAAGTCGGTCCTACCAGAATTGAAACATATCAGTTGAGCACCAGATTATCTTTTTATACCCTTGGAGAGGGTATATTAAGACTGTCCTGATGTAGAGGGAAGCATCTCCGACTACATAAAGTATATATAATCTTGATCAGCATGACGAGCTGAGTTGATATAGCCATGTTCGTCCGTCCGTCTGTCCGTCCGTCCGTCTATCGTAACCAAACTTTGCACGAAGTCTTTTGGTACAAATACGCTGCTCATTTATATATTAAGAAAAACTTTTTTGTTTTCAATGGTAGTGTCTTTATACTTTCCAGTTATGAATATTATGTGTTTTCACGCAATGTTGGAGACTTTGATCAAAATCGGATGAAAATATCGTATAGCTGTCAGGCATATATCTGCTCAAGGGTATATAAACTTCGGTCGAGCCGAAGTTAGCTTCCCTCTATTTTTATACTCTTTATAGAGTATATTAAGTTTATAAAAATCTAACAGGATGAAGGAATCATTTCCGACCCTATAAAGTATAAATATTCTTGATCAGCACCAACAGCCAAGTCGATATAGCCATGTCCGTCTGTCTGTCCGTCCGTCTGTCCGTCCGCACGAACAAACAGATCTCAGAGATGGTAAGAGATAGAGGTTTGACATGTATGAGACAAATGCTTCTTATACTTGCAGGCAGATCAAGTTTATTTTCAATTTTTGCCACGCCCCCTCCCGCCCCCGCAATTTTGAAAAAACGTCATATCTCCCACAGTTTTGTAGATAGAAAATTCGTACCTTCTACAGATAGTTAGTCTTTAGCAATATGTATAGATGTGCCGAAGAAATTATAGAGATCGGATGAGCGGTTCTCAAGTTATGAGAAAACGAGAGCGTAAGTTAAAGTCGGCTCTAACCGACTTCGATATACCCGTTACTCATGAAAAAACATGTTTAACAGTGTTCCCGCGTTCCCAGTGTGACCATCCAAAAAGTATGCAACATTTTTTGCTTATAACTTGAGAACCGTTTATCCGATCTTTATCATTCTTTCGGCAAAACGATTCATTTTGCTAATTACTAACTATCTCTGGAAGATACGAGTCCTGTATCTTTAAAACTGTAAGAGATAAAACTTTTTTCAAATTGCGGGGGCGCAAAATGTGAAACCAACTTGATCTGCGTGCAGATAAAAGAAGCATTTGTCCCATACATGCCAAACCTCTATCTCTTACCATCTCTGAGATCTAGGTGTTCATACAGACAGACGGACGGACGAACGGACGGACAGACGGACAAGGCTAAATCGACTCGGCTGTTGATGCTGATCAAGAATATACTTTATATGGTCGGACATGATTCCTTCTGCCTTTTACATACATTGCACGACTTTAGTAACCCTTTTTACTCTACAAGTAACGGGTATAAAAAGTGTAAAAAAGACGCCTCCCACGCACACGCAAACAACACCGCATTGAATGCATCAAAGAGAGACAGAGAGAGAGAAAAACTTAGAGATGAACACAGTGGCAGCGACGCATTCAGCATATACACCGGGTACAGAGTATATTATAGTCGGGCTTGACCGACTTTCTCACTTGTTTTAAGATGTCGCGTGATAAATGTCGCGTTCTTCATAATATTAAAGCTTATAAAAACAAAACTAATGTAAATAAATGCGTATGATTGCACTCAATAAAAAGCTGCATTATTCCCCCCTTGAATATTTTAAAATTGTTAACTTCTACTAAAATTTATTTAACTGCGTCTTATTCTTTGCATCGAAAACTTCACTTTTGTAACATAAAAGGGACGTACGCATGACTTTGATTGGGGATGACAAAGTATAATTATACAATTTCGTGAACTGTAGGATATATTATAAGTATGCCCCAGATTAAAGTTTGCATCGCATAGAGAAGTATATAATATACCAAATTTTGGAAAGAAAATGACTTCGATGGACCGAAACAAAAATTATTTCGAGTCGGCATAGTTTTCTGGTTTGATTTAAATCCGTCTCGAAGTAGCGTCTTTTAGTCCGTAGCCGACCGTCTGTAACCGAGGCTGTATATTGGCCGACTGTTCTTTTGGAGCATAATATAACCCAAACTGTGAGTCCCTCCGTTCTTCAGTGGCTATAGAGCTATAGTTTAGACAGAGTCTTTGAGCTTTTCCTGCACATTGGGCGCCAATATGACCAAATGCGCTCTGATCGAAGAATTTGATATCTTAACTTTGTTCTTTAAGTAGGCCATCACGATTGTTCTGGTCGGAACGGACCATGGAATTATGGCGCCTTGTATGCGCCTGCCGTTTCGGAGTTTCAAGTAGAAAAATATCGTCACTTTATTCTCCAATCGGTAATCCCCTGCTACGCCTTGATTAATACTCATGGATATTGGAAGGGATGTATGATAGAGAGCAGATATGTTGAATTTGAATCCTCTTTTTCCATTGTGTACTTCTTCCCCATCCCCAGAAAAAATTTAGCCCGATCTGCGAAGTTTGGCGAGAATCTGTTTAACGTTCTCCATGTTGATAACAGCGGCCTCACAAAGCTCCTTCACGCAAAAAAATTTGCGAGACAATTGGCCTATTTGCGCCCGGGGCCGACCGCCCCCCCCGCTACGCCCTGTTTTCTTCTTTTAAATTTGTTAAATTGTATTAACTTTCGATCTATTTTTTAGATGCAGTCGAAAACGACTTTTTTCCGATTTTTTTCGCGTGATCCCATGATTTTTTTAAAGTATATTTTTATCGTCAAATCGACTGAACCTCCCCTTTGCACTAAATATACTGCTATCAAAATTCTACCAAAAAATAGAAACAAAATCAAAATTCGTTTTTCTCTCTATTTTTTTTTTTTTTTGCGCGTTCTAATTGTCGCGTTCGCGACTGTGGAAATGCCCATATACGACTAAGATATATTAAAGATGTACAAATGTATGAACAAACTGAGTATATAATTTCATTTAAAATAAACATAAAGAAGCAAAGCTAATTACAGATTTTATTGAACTGGTTCTAAGAACAAATTGGGATTGACTTAAGAATTTTTCAGGCTCATCTTAAGGACATTTTATTCTTATTTTGAGCAGGCAAATTCTTGATCCTAGGACGAATTGGGATGGATTGCAAGTATGCAAATACTTGATTCAAGAACGAATTGGGATTGATATAGGTATTTTCTAGACTTAAATAAAGAAATTTTTGTTCTTATTCTAAGTATGCAAGCTCTTGGTTTAATACCGATTTGGAATTGATTTAAGTATTGAACGGGCTTGAGTCAAGAACGAATGGGGATTGATCTAAGTATTTTAGGGCTTAAATCAAGCACATTTAGTTCTTATTTTTAGTACCCAAGATCTAGCACTAAGATCGAATCGTGATTGGCTCAAGACCAAACTGTACTTTATTTATCCCGAAACGGTCTAAAATCAAGTATTTCAGAATTGAAAAAATCGTACTTGATCCAAGTATTTTGTACTTGGATCAAGTATTTTCGTACTTACCGTACTATTGACACCGATTGTACTTGGTTTTTTTTCTGAGTGTACTTGCAGGCAGATCAAGTTTATTTTCAATTTTTGCCACGCCCCCTCTCGCCCCCGCAATTTTGAAAAAATATCATATCTCCCACAGTTTTGTAGATAGATGATTAGTACCTTCTAGAGATAGTTAGTCATTAGCATTAGGTATCGTTTTGCCAAAGAAATGATAAGGATCGGATGAGCGGTTCTCAAGTTATAAGCAAATCAGTGAATCGCCCCCCGTCACCCCCTTCCCCCCCTTCCCAAAAAAACCCCCCTTATTGTTAGGGGGGGGGGGGAGAGAAAAAAAAAGGGGAGAAAAAAAAAAGGGGACCCCCCCCCCAGGCACTGCACTCAGCTCCTACTTTAGGTACAGAGTATATTATAGTCGGGCTTGACCGACTTTCTCACTTGTTTGAATTAATTTTATGCTTTAATCAAGTAATTCAATAAGAATGTATATTCTGAATGCAATTGTAATGTAGATAAACTTTAACTCCGTTTAGTTTATAAATCCTCATCAGAGTCGGCATCAATTTCTTCATCGCTCAGAATGATGCAGCCCAAGCTGATTTCTGCTCCACTTGATAAGTAAAATATCTCTGTTGAGGTCTGGGAGTCATTTAGATTCGACTCCTCCTTTGCATCTGCGGCAATTTGCAATAGGCAATTCCTCCTCCTTCATTGAATCGTTCAGCTCTAATTCGGTCTCCTGCATTCCATTGACTTCGGTGGCAACTTCCGGGTTTAGCTTAGCGAAGTTAGGAAGTGCTTCGTCCTCCGCTTTATATGGGGATTCCTCCTCCTGCATTACATTGACATCGTTTGCAACTTCCGGTTTCGGTATAGCGAGGTGAACGTCAGTATTCAGTCCCAGGAGTTCTGACTTCTCAGCGTTACCTTCAGCCTCCTGCATTCCGTTGACTTCGGTTGCAACTTCCGGGTTTAGCTTAGCGAAGTTAACATTGACATTCGGCCCCGGGAATACCGCCTCCTCCTCGGCGTTACAGGGGTATTCCGCCTCCTGCATTCCATTGACTTCGGTTGCAACTTGCGGTTTCGGCATAGCGAAGTTAACGTCAGCATTCAGTCCCTTCTTCTCAGCGTTACCTTCAGCTTCCTGTATTCCATTACCATCGGTCGCAACTTCCGGGTTTAGCTTAGCGAAGTTAAAATTGACATTCGGCCCCAGGAATTCGGCCTCCTCCTTCGCTTTATATGGGGATTCCGCCTCCTGCATTACATTGACTTCGTTTGCAACTTCAGGTTTCGGCATAGCGAAGTTAACGTCAGCATTCGGTCCCAGGAGTTCTACCTTTTTCCAGCGTTACCTTCAGCCTCCTGCATTCCATTGACTTCGGTGGCAATTTCCGGGCTTAGCTTAGCGAAGTTAGGAAGTGCCTCCTCCTCAGCTTTATATGGGGATTCCTTCTCCTGCATTACATTGACTTCGTTTGCAACTTCCGATGGATTCGACACAATATCTTGCATTGGCTCGGAGGCACATCTATAGGCTTTTGGCAACAGAACCTTCTCATCAAGACTGGAATCCGGCGCATGTAGTTTCGACGCTACATTGGGCTCCTCCTGTTCTTCCTCATTCGGCAATCCCACCTCTTCTGTCTGTGCCTGTACCTTCGGCTTTTGCTTGAATTTACGCATAACAAATCTCACCAAAAATATGACGCTGGCTATGATCACCAACCAAGAAATCGCCACAAATAGGTTGTCCTTCCAATCGTTCGGCTTCAAGTCACCCAATTCTCTAGTTGCTAGCGCACTCAATTGGCGCTTGTCTGCCGTTTCCATTGGTGCAATTTCAATCGCATTTGTACGTGGTTTGTATTGGTTATTTTTGAGCTTATTATGCTTGAGGTACGCATCCCATATCTGGACTTTCTGGACATCCTTGGATTCTGGCGGCTTCGTTGTATCAATTGGGTCAGGGCCAGATCTCCAGATATGTTGGGGCCCAGCGAGTAACATTCGGGTAGTCTTTTCGTAGAGAAGGTTCCCAAGCCATATAAAATACTCTATAAGCTTAAAAAACATTTTCAATTAAAAATGAATATACGTTCTCGTTGAAGTTTGACGAAATGGTCAGCTGGGCATCAATAATTTTTCTCTCAGTTTTTGTTTTTGACTATGTTCGTCTCGCTTCAACCGGAAGTGCCTTTCGCTTGCGCAAGAAAAGCCTAAATCGTCGACAACTGGATACTAAGAAATTAGTCGGCTCTCAAAGTTCTCTTCTGAATATGTTCGTTTCGTTCTAGCCCATGACAAGGTACAGTATGCGTGGTATGGTCACAGTTCCAAAATATTCTTTTCTTCTTGTGAATTTTTAAAAAAGCATCTAAAAATAGCAAGCGCAACTTGTCTTACCCCTTTAAAGCCCGCTCATAGCCACAGGTGGCCGAAGTCACTAATAATTTTCACTCAAACCCGAGCTGAACTTATGAATGTTTAAATCGGTGAGTGCAAAAAAGCAAGTAAATCGGCTGTAGTCTCTATTGGTCATCAAGACAAACACAAATTTCTGTCCTCTATTTGTTTATGTTTGTTCTTTCTTTCTCTTGCTCTGCTCACTTTTGGTACATGCATTTCAATTTGCTATTTATTATATAAACCAGGAGCGCCCATGCCCATTCCGCAAGACACGCATTTGTTGTTGTGGTACGCAAAGGTATAGATTGCGCTTATAGGTTTCGCGCACGCCATAAGCCTACATACGGCATATCATATAAGCCTCTCTTCTCTCTCTCCGATGTTTCTCGCAATCTCGAACGCAACAACAATTTTGCTTATGCGTACGGCCGAACAAAAATCGGGTTTCTCTTTCTATTTCGTATTGTTGGTATTGCTTGAAATATATTAAGTGCATTTGTATTGGTTTTGATGTGCTGGTAAGCTCATTCTGGACACCCCTGATATAAACCAAACCCAAAACTCCTCTAACATGTAGCCTATACAGAATAAAAATCTAAAGTGCGCATCAGTGGCGTAGATAGATTTTTGCAATGGGGGGGGTTATTAAGTCTAATTTTAAACATTTTTTTATGGTCTCTAAACAAACTAACCCAAATTTTTTTCCTTAGCTCCGGTTTGCGGGTTGAAGTTCGGAAATTTGAGGTTTACTTCTCACAATATTAATGGATATAGCACCTACCATGTAAATGTACCGATAATAATGTTAGGTTATTGTAAGACAGAGACAATGGTCAACATGAATGGATGAAGCGAGCAGAGAAAAGCAGCAGATGAGAAGTGACAGACAGACGAGACCAAGAGACGAACGAGGACGCTTGTAAATATGTAGATATATAAAATACGTTAATGGACAATACTCGCTTTTGTGTATCATCTCAGCCTACTTAAAAAATATTGTGTGGTGAATTCAAGCATACTAGAACGAGCTTTAAAGAACGAGCTTTTTTGAGAGACTACCAAATCATCAGCGATCTTTATATAAAAGAAAGGTGTGAGGTATAGCACTATACGAGTCTTTGTGAAACAAGATTTTTGCTAATCATCAAGCTCTCTCAATCTCTATAAATATAAAAGATGACTGTTGCTGACTGATTAATGAACTTGCTGATTTAATCGCACAGCCTAAACGGTAAGAGATAAAAGCTGAAATTTGGACAGGAGTTTCTGTTAGTGGTGAGAGTGCGTACTAAGACGGGGTTTTGAAAAAATTCCACCCGGAAAAGTCGGAAAAGCGTCGGAAAAGTTTGTATGGGAAAAATGTTATTTTTCATCCGATTGACTTGAAACATGGTTTGTATACAAAGTACGCGAAATTCGACATGTTTTCCCGATTTTGGAAAATCGCCCACGAGAAATGGCCGGAAAATTCAGGCCTGCAAAAACGATTTTTCTTCCGATTGGCTTGAAACTCGTGTTTGTAGGGACAGAATACGAAATAGTTTGAAATGTGACTTTCCGATGTTGGAAAATTTGACCCAACGGTTGGAAAATCCCGGAAAATTCTGCATAAAAAAACAATTTTTTCACCCGATTGGGTGGAAACTCGGTTTGCAAGGACAGAATTCGAAATAGTTGAAAATGTGATTTTCTGAAGTTCGAAAATTTCGCGAAAAAAATTCCGGAAAATTCTGCATGCAAATAGACTATTGTTCATCCGATTGGCTTGAAACTCGGTTTGTAAGGACAGAGTACGAAATAATTAAAAATTTTCAATGTCGGAAAATCCGCCCCAGGCGTGAAAATGCCCGGAAAATTGTACATGCAAAATAACTATTTTTCATCCGATTGACTTGAAACTCAGTTTGGGATGTGGGTGGGATGTGGGCGGGATGTGGGCGGAAAGTGGGTGGGAAGTGAGTGGGAACTGGGGGAAATTGGGAGTAAAGTGGGTGGGATGTGGGTGGATTGTAGGTGGGAAGTGGATGGGATGTGGATGGGATGTGGGCGGGAAGTGGGAGGGATGTGTATGGGAACTGGGTGGAATTGGATGTAGAGTGGATGGGAGGGATGGGGGTGGGAGTTGGAGGGAAAACCCATCAGCAAAGAGCATACTGTTGAAAGCGCAGCGAAGCGCGTCGGGTTATTTGCTAGTGGTATATAAATCAGCAAGGGCACTCTTTCAAAAGAAGAAAATTATCGGATTATATCAAATCCCACCCAGATCCCATCCAGATTCCACCCAGATCCTAACCAGATCCCTTCTAGATCCCTTCCAAATCCCATCCAGATCCCGCCCGGATCCCTTCCAGATCCCGCCCAGATCCTGTCCAGATCCCTTCCAGATCCAAGATCCCATCCAGATCCCACCTAGATCCCGCCCAGATCCCATCCAGATCCCAGCCAAATTCTAACCAGATCCCAGCCACAAATACCACCAGATCCCACCCAGATCTTTCCCAGAACCCACCCAGTTGCCCCTTTTCAGACTCGATCCTACCTCTTCACTTCCCCCATCTGCCCATCCTGTTACTTTTGTGTATGTTTGCCGGAAACTTTACAAAACAAGAACACACAATATGAATGAGAGATTCTATAAAAGCTCTCAATAGTACATATCACACGCTCCTGGATAAACAGCACGTGCCACATAGTGTCAAATACCGAATGTTTGAAGCCACTGCCCGTTCAATTATGTGTTATGGCTCTCAGATGTGGGGATTCAGGAAATACGAGAAATAGGAAAGACTTCAAAGATATTTCATCAAAAAAGTCTTTCGTCTACCACGTAATTCGCCGAACTACGCAATACACCTAGAAACTGGTCTCCCTTCGCTTTTTACATATACTCTGGGCTCACATATTGGATACATGAGAAAGACGTTTGACCTTCCGGAAAGACGCCTGGTATACGCTACGTCAAAATTTTTATTGGAACGTCGATCTCACTGCTTTGCCGTTTGGCGCGCTTTGGCTGAGGAGCACAATCTGCATATTGACCTATGCGATAAAGCTTCCTGGAAAAAATCTCACAGCAGCTTACTAGAGAGGATTGACTGTAGAAATCGTGCAAATTTTATTGACCAAGCCTACAACAGCTCTAGCAGGATTGTTATATAAACGCCTGAATCTCTCTTTGGGGTTAAATAATTACTTCAACACAAATGCAGACCACACTATTTCCTTCGTTTTCCGTGCACGCTGCGAATTGCTCCAACTCAACCATAGATCATATGGAAATACACCCAACGTGTGTTCCCTGTGCAATCTTCACAGCATTAAAGACACGACCCATTTCATCGCAATCTGTCCAATTCTGCAGGAAATCAGGGTTGCCCATTGGCGTCTTGGAAAACTGGACCTTCATCAGTTGATCTCCAATCCTAAACGGACCCGACTGGAACACGCTGTACCAATTTTTAAAAGAGGCTTCTCTCTATAGGCAGAGCATTATAGCAGAATATTTCTGATTAATCGTATATTTTATTCTATTTACCATGTACATTTTCTAAGGAAAGCTGACGGCAACAAGCCATAGCTAATGTATTATTGTTATCTATTTATTTATTTTTTGTTAATCAAAACTGTAAACTCTGTATTTAAAAAAAAAAAAACTATAAATTGAAAAAATTAAAAAACAAAATAACCTACTACTACTACTACTACACAATATGAATGAACGTCAGCGTCACGTGACGCTGAAATCAAATTTACCCCTACTAAAATCATTCGTACCGAAATTAAAGATGTTACACGTCAAAAATTTAAAATCGCTAAATAAGCTTTGGAATATAAATCTACAGAGTGGGTTTACGGTGATGATATGAATTTTGAATGTGTTTACAAAATGATCGACTTATAGATTCTGTGTCACAATATCTATCAGTAAACAGAAAAAGTCGGTGGGTTTGTTGAATCTAACTGAAAATGTAGGTTCGGAACAGGTTCCGGTTAATTCGTTAATTGTGAACCACAACCTCAAGGAAAGAATGCCCTTAAGATTGAGACAGGGCTCTAAATGGGCCACTGCAAACTGCGGAGCCACAAGTGATAAGAGGGAGGAGTCCTCTGAAAATATTCCAGCTCAATGCGATGCTCTAGCGAGGCCCATACTCAGTAGATTTGGCACCCTTCTTCTTCTTATTCTGGATTGACCATCACAACCATTTGACGGTCTCGGCCTGGTGTCTCCATGGAGGTCATACAGTTTGGTATTCTTTCGAATGCACATTGGGCCAGCGAGCCGATTTTTCGACGAAAATTAAAGTTTTAATGCTAGGTTCTTAAATTTGATATATCTAAGTTTCAGACCGATCTGACCACGCCTTCCCCTATGCGCCCATATGAGATAGGTTTCATCTTATTGATACTTGTACGATAAGTAATAATGCTAAGCACTCGTCAAATTCAGCAAATGTTTTAAATTTATTTTTTAACGTTAACCTTAATATTAATAAGTAAACGAAGTAAGATAAATTCACCGTCAAATGACAGCTCTAAGTATCTGCTGATGCAATTGACAACGAGAGCGTAAGTTAAATTCGGCTCTAACAAACTGATATACCGTTATATGAAAACTTATGTTTCCTTAGGGTGACCATCCGAAAGAATGCAACATTTTTGTAGGGTGGGTGGGGTGGTACGGGTTCGCGTTTTTGCTCATAATCTGAACCGTTCATCCGATTTTTATCATTTCTTCGGCAAATCAATTATTTAGCTAATTACTAACTATCTCCTGAAAGTACGAATCGTCTATCTTCAAGGATCTGGGAGGATATAACGTTTTTTCCAATTGCGGGGGCGGGAGGGGGTCTGGTTGTATTGAAACAAATACTGATAGCGTAAGATGCGCAAAGCATTTGTCCCATACATGTCAAACCTCTATCTCTTACCATCTCTGAGATCTAGGTGTTCATACAGGGGACGGAGGACGGACGGGACGGACGGACGGTGATTTGACGGATTTTAAAATCGAATTTTTATACCCGTTACTCGTAGAGTATAAAAAGGGTATACTAAAGTCGTGCAAATGTATGTAACAGGCAGAAGGAATCATTTCCGACCATATAAAGTATATATATTCTTGATCAGCATCAACAGCCGAGTCGATTTAGCCTTGTCCGTCTGTCCGTCCGTCCGTCCGTCCGTCCGTCCGTCCGTCCGTCCGTCTGTATGAACACCTAGATCTCAGAGATGGTAAGAGATAGAGGTTTGACATGTATGGGACAAATGCTTCTTTTATCTGCACGCAGATCAAGTTTGTTTCAAATTTTGGCCACGCCCCCTCCCGCCCCCGCAATTTGGAAAAAGTTATATCTCCTACAGTTTTAAAGATAGAGGATTCGTACCTTCTAGAGATAGTTAGTAATTAGCAAAATGAATCGATTTGCCGAAGAAATGATAAAGATCGGATAAACGGTTCTCAAGTTATAAGCAAAAAAAGTGAACTAAGCCCTCCCCGCTACCACCCTAAAAAAATGTTGCATACTTTTTGGATGGTCACACTAAGCAACGCGGCAACGCTGTTAAACATGTTTTTTCATGAGTAACGGGTATATCGAAGTCGGTTAGAGCCGACTTTAACTTACGCTAGAAGACATAATGTTATATCTTCATCCTTTTCACCGTTCTTAAGTCCAGATTCTTTCAGTTCGTCATAAATCCAACTCGAAAACGGTTTGTTTGTATATAGATATCAAGCAGTTCCTCTTCACCGAACTCAAACACGAGTGAATATGATAGGTTTTTCACATACGGACAAATGGAGCAAAAACGCTTTTCAAATTAGTTTATATACACTTTGACTATAGGGTCTCTTTTGTTAAGGATGTTTTGTATTGAGCAAAATAGATTATCCTCAAATGGATTTTAATTTTCTTTCAATACAATATAATAAACAATCTTTCGTCCGAAATATTATTCCAAATCAGGCAAGTTCATTGTCACATTGGATGTATCTGGCATCTATTTAGATTGAACCTTGTAAATTCGGACTTTCATGACAATCTGATTGATTCTTACTGCACCTAAAAATCAGTATTGCTTCAGTTTTGAGCTCTGTTATCTGATTGTGCTACTTCTATTCCTTTTCAGTGAATTAGTTACAACACCTCTTGCCATTGTTTTTAATGCACCAAATGTTGCAGAGCCTTGCATTATCATTATGTACAAGCATCTTCTAATATAACGATTTCTCTTCTTCTAGCTACAATGTGTCAGATAAGCTTACAATTTGAAGACGATTTCACATTTTCTACCTGGAGGAGGGGTGCCTGAACGACCTTAAGGACGCGTGAAAACAAATACAAATGCACAAAAGAGATCCTAAGCTAGAGACAACAACAAGAAATACTCAGTATACCTGGCTGGTAGAAACCTGTTCTCCTCTGGAAAATCCAGCTCAACTATTTTCACTACTTGGACGAAGATATTGAACACCTCGGCTCGATGTCACTGACGGAGGAAAAATTCCTAAAAATCTTGGGAGTGACCTTGGCCAATCTGTATTTCTTTACGAGGCACGCGGAGAACACAGCCGCAAAGTTATAGAAAAATGGGGCCCTCAAAGCCATAGCTGAAAGCTCTTGGGGAAAGGAGAAGGAGACACTGCTGGTCACATACCAAAGAATAAAGCACCAGCATAGACCGCAGCCCTCGCCAGACATTTACACAAAGAACGCCCACTTTGCAACCGTTCATTGCGTGTATTTTGGCCGCTGAACTCAGAATAATTTTCATTTTTCCCAGCACGTCAGGCTTACGAGATATCTGCATAAACGCATGTTTAGCGAGGTATCTTTACATTTGTTGGTCCTGTATTGCTATTAAGTGTCAATTCAAAACCAAATTTGTTTAAAAGTAAGCTGCATTGAACGACGTTAGCAGAAAAACCAATCACGAAGATTTGATTTTATTGATGGCGGTACAAATTTTTGATTGTAATATTGAAAATGGCTATTTTGAGTAATAAACTGTTTTTTTCCTGCTTAAAGACTGAAAAATTTTTCGATATTAAAAGTCTTAGGAAAATAGGTGCTTGTCCTTTGTTTCTTCTTATTTTTACAATTACAATTGTAGTTTGAGTCAATCAAAATCGAACTTTTCTTTTTCTTTCATCTTGTTAGTTATCAGCAACTGTGTTGCAAATTAGCTTACAAACTGATTCAAATAGCTGAATTTTTTTAAATTTTTTATTTTATTTTATTTTTATTTATAATTTTTTTATTTTGGTAGTTTAATTTTTTTTTTTTTTTTTTTTTTTTTTTTTTAATGTTGGGTTTGGTTTGGTAAGATTAGATGAAATGAGAAACCGCTAATCGCCGTTCTGCAGGACTTCTGCGCCGTATTGCAGGTGTGGGATAATAATCGACTTGTTTGCCATTTGCCGGCGATAAGTCTAGTCAATCAATCGTCTAGAACATAAGGTGTATAGTATGTCATATGTTAGGTCATGTCAGAAGATTTAAGCATATTTCCCACCCACCCCCAAGTCAGTTATCCCTTGGACTTAAGTAACAACTTCCCAAATACATTCAGTACTGAGTTTGCGTCTGACCCCCAAAGGCTTTCGATCTTGACACATTCTCAAGTTGGTTGATTTTTCAGGCTAATGCCCCCCCGGCTACACTTCCGTTGCATGCAATTCAATGCCCAAAGTGCGTACTCATAAATTCATAAGTTCCTGCTGCTGCTGGTGCTCTCATATGTGTACAACAATGCGACAACAACGACATGTGATGTGATTTCCTGAAAACCCCGAAAAATGAACTAGAAAAGGCAATTTATGTGCGCACAACTGCGCACAGATGCCACTTGAGTCGTCGACAAGTACCCCAAAAAACGAAGCGAAGGACACAAAAGGACTACCGTGTGTATGCATACTTCAGCAGCAGTCAATCGGCGCCTTGCCTCGGATTACAGTTAAAGCTAATTTTGGAGTTGGATTTGAAATGCTTGGGGCTGATTGATTTACGATCGTTCCCACACACACACACACAATTTCACTCTCCATCTATATGCAGATTTAAAACATCATTTTGGTTCCCATTGAAATTGATCCTGGAATGCAAATAAAACCTTCTTTTGTCTCTCTGTTTACACAAATTGTTGAATTTTCTCAAGGAGATGAAAGTCAAAGCCAAAAAAAATGAAAATCTTTTTGGACAGGATGTACGCCTGGCTGGGAAATGAGAATAAAGAAAGTGAAATATTAAAGACAAGAACTGCTCGAACTTCTGGGCTATCCACTTGGCCTAATATACCCGAATTGGTACCGAATAATAATCATAATAATCGCCCAACTTGACATATTTGTGAGCATTGCATTAATGAGATTTTTTCAACCCTCAAGGACCAACAGTAAGAAAACTAGTTGAAATTATAAACCCCACAAAGAAGGCTGCCAGAGGGTTTGTCAAGAACAGGGACTCGGCTTGAATTTATTTATTTATTTATAAGAAATGCTTGATAGTGCCAAAAAAAAAAAAAAACTTTAAAAAAGCTGCCTTGTACTTGACTCACACACACACACACAGGCCACCGAAAACCCAAGAGGATCCGGAGCAGCAAAGGGCGTGTCGTTAATGGCAAAGTGGGACGCAACCAAGTCAAAGCGTTGCACAACAGCAACAGGAGCAACAGCAACAGCAGCAGCAGCAGCAGCAACACACAACTGTTGACTCCTGGTCGCCCCTTTTTGGCAGGGCACAAAGACGCACAAAAAGGATCTGGCATACCCGAACCGGTAGTCGTGTTCGTTTCCTTGAACTTTTCAAGTGAACTCAAGTTTATAAATTGTGTAGCAAGTACACACACACACACACACACACACCGCCAGGATTCAGCAGTAGTTTCAGGTCTATGTGCAACTACCTGGCAGGCATAGCAATCGTATCGATTTTTGAAACTAGTTTCCTTAAGCTTAACACACACCCAAAATGTATTTTCCCACCAGACCATCTCATCAAGCACCCTAATTGCCCTGCAGAACTCCTGAACCCCTAAGAACCTTACCTCAAGAAGAGGAAAACAAAATCTCTTATTCGGTATCTTGTCAATTTTAATTAGGATTTATAGCCAAAGAGAGGAAAAGAGAGAGTGGGAATCACTCTTGAAGAAACACGCCCCGCACGAATTTCGTTTAATTAGCCCAACAATTGGCAAATGATTTTGCACAATGCCACCAGAAGTAGACAAATGTGCCATGATTAAGAATTATGATTGTTCACACCCCTGCCCCCTTGTGCACAAAGTCCCACGGAATAGCCAGCCTGGAATACCTTTTCCCACTAAAATCCGTAATCGCAGCATCCTAGTCCAGCTTTGGCATAATGTACCGCCAATAATGCATTACCATTACAGTAATTAAAACAAAATTACCACAATTACTTTTGCAGTAACTCCCATTACAGTAATTAAAATGAAATTACCACAATTACTTTTGAATTACTGAAGAATTTTAAGGAAATTCAATTAATTACCCAAAGTATTTTAATGGCAATTCCAACCGAAGTAAATACAATTACTGTTTAATTACCTACCGAAAACATGAGTTTTAAAAACCTATGTGAAAGAGTTTATTCTGCGGACTATCAGCTACAACCTACCCAAAGACACCACCGCCAGCACATCACCCAAACTGAATGAGCCAGGTTTGCCCCAAATCCGCCGGAGAACCTTTTGCTGTTACACCCACCCCAAAACTTTGAGGGTCCACCATAAAATCAACGAGAGCGTGGGTAAAGTGAGTTCCCAACTTGACTTCGATATACCGTTACCATGAAAAACATGTTACAGTGTTCCCGCGTTCCCCGCGTGACCAACCGAAAGTAGGCAACATTTTTAGGGTGTGAGGGCAGTAGTAGAGAATTGGTTCAGACTTTTTCGTCATAACTTGAGAACTGTCTCATCCGATCTTTATTATTTCTTTCAAATCGATTCATTTCGTTAGTTACACACCATCAGAAGGTACACAAACGTATATCTTTAAAAACAGTAGGAGATATAACGTTTTTTCCAAATTGCGGGGGCGGGAAGGGGGCGTGGCCGAAATTTGAAAAAACTGGATTCGGCAGATAAAAGAAGAATTTTGTCCCATACATGTCAAACTTTATCTCTACCATCTCTGAGATTCAGGTGTTCATACAGACAGATGTTTTAAAGATAGACGATTCGTACCTTCTAGAGATAGTTAGTAATTAGCAAAATAACGATTTGCCGAAAAATGATAAAGATCAGAGGAACGGTTCTCGTTATGAGCAAAAAGTTAACTAAGCTTCCCCCCCCCCCCCCCCAATTTTTTTCCCATTATTTTTTACGCACCACCCCCCATTTGTCCGAGAGGAGCCTGTTAAACATGTTCTTTCATGAGTAACGGGTAACAAGTCGGTTAGAGCCGACTTTAACTTATGCTCTCGTTTTTTTGGGGGTTCCTTAAATATCTTCAAATGAAGTTGTTGGTTGGCGACCTTCAAATTTTAAAAAAGGATTATAGCTGCCCTCTAGGTCGTGAATAAAAACACAATGGTATAATCAATCTTTTTTATTCTTCACATAGATTCGTCGTCATCAAGAACTCAGTCAAAATAGCTAGAAACAAGTAAGACCGTTGCAGTCGAGTAGCCCGACTTCAATATACCCTGTACAATTGACAACGAGAGCGTAAGTTAAAGTCGGCTCTAACCGACTTCGATAAACCCGTTACTCATGAAAAAACATGTTTAACAGTGCTCCTGCTTTCCTTAGGGTGACCATCCGAAAAGTATGCAACATTTTTTTTAGGGTGGGTGGGGTGGTAGCGGGGGGCTTGGTTCGCATTTTTGCTCATAACTTCTGAACCGTTCATCCGATTTTTATCATTTCTTCGGCAAATCGATTCATTTTGCTAATTACTAACTATCTCTTAAAAGTACAAATCGTCTATCTTCAAAACTGTGGGAGATATAACGTTTTTTCCAAATTGCGGGGGCGGGAGGGGGCGTGGCCAAAATTTGAAACAAACTTGATCAGCGTACAGATAAAAGAAGCATTTGTCCCATACATGTCAAACCTCTATCTTTTACCATCTCTGAGATCGACGCGTTCATACAGACAGACGGACGGACGGACGGACGGACAGACGGACAGACGGACATGGCTAAATCAACTCGGCTGTTGATGCTGATCAAGAATATATATACTTTATAGGGTCGGAAATGTTTCCTTCTCCCTGTTACATACATTTGCACAACTTCATGATCCCCTTTTACCCATTTTCAATGGGTACAGGGTATAAAACTGAATCAATTTTTAATGATTCAGGAGAGAATAAAGATACAATTTTATGGAGTTGTGCCTTAGGTAATAAAAGAAGAAGATCCTATTTTTCAGATCATTCTGCATATTGTTATCGGATCTGATCGGGTAATAATTGTGAGCATTTTTTGTTGTTTTTAAAACAACTTAATCAATTAATTTTTAACAATTTTTACGGGAGAATTGGGCATTAAGTCGCTAAATTGGCTCTGGAAACAGCCCTGACCTCAACTCAATAGAGAATGTCTAAGCCCTTATGGCTGCGAAAATAAAAAATGGGAAGCCTAAAACCATAGTAAAAATTGAAAAAAAAGGGTACTACAAAGTACTAATTTAAATTAAAAAAATTAACATTAATTTGATACCCCAAAATATATATTAGATTATAGCAAATTAAGTATACTTTAGAAAAAATCATTATTTGTTGAGTATATGCACTATTATAATTATTATAATTTTTATACCCGTTACTCGTAGAGTAAAAAGGGTATACTAAAGTCGTGCAAATGTATGTAACAGGCAGAAGGAATCATTTCCGACCATATAAAGTATATATATTCTTGATCAGCATCAACAGCCGAGTCGATTTAGCCATGTCCGTCTGTCCGTCCGTCCGTCCGTCCGTCTGTCCGTCCGTCTGTATGAACACCTAGATCTCAGAGATGGTAAGAGATAGAGGTTTGACATGTATGGGACAATGCTTCTTTTATCTGCACGCAGATCAAGTTTGTTTCAAATTTTGGCCACGCCCTCCCGCCCCCGCAATTTGGAAAAACGTTATATCTCCTACAGTTTTAAAGATAGAGGATTCGTACCTTGTAGAGGTAGTTAGTAATAAGCAAAATGAATCGAATTGCCAAAAAAATGATAAAAATCGGATGAACGGTTCCCAAGTTATGAGCAAAAAGTGAACCAAGCCCCCCCCGCTACCCACCCTAAACATGTTGCATACTTTGTGGATGGTCACACAATGGAACGCAGGAACACTGTTAAACATGTTTTTTCATGAGTAATGGGTATATCGAAGTCGGTTAGAGCCGACTTTAACTTAAGTTTTTCTTAAAAGTTGTCATAATTATGAAAAAGTCACCAAAACTAGTATGGGTCTGAAAAACCTTTTGTAATCTTACATATTCTAACATTAAAAAAATATTTATTATTGTACTTTTTTTCGACATTTATGATAATCAAAACCATCAATAGTATTCTTGGTTATAAAACATAACTTTTAACAGCAGGAACACTTTAGTGTTGTGTTCGACTTGACGACTTAACAGCACAAATCCCCATAATCAGTAAAAATAATTGGGTCACATTAAACATTTACATGTGTAAGTAAATTTAAAGAAACTTGTTTATCGAGCTATCATGCAAAAGAAAATAATGTCCGTAAATACAAGCAAAAATGTCGTAAAATGGTCATTCTCTCTTCCATTCACTGTCAAGATCACAGCGCAACTTGTCAAGTTACAGGCGGCAAACTAACAAGCTGTAAATAAGGCGTGAAAAAAAATTTTAAAAAAATTTTATGCATTCAATGGAAGAGATTAAGGCTGCCTTCACACTGATATCATGTATTCATATATGAGAAATAATAATTTAGTATGCCAGGAATTGATCATGATTCTACAATGATTCAATCAACAATATTTGCGTATGCTAACGTTTCCATGAGAAATAATAAGGAAGGTAAAGATTTTGGTTAGCTGCTTTGTTTCTTTCTCGTTCTTTGATGAAAATCATTTGAAAACTGAAACTGAAAACTGCTAGAAAGTTCCCCCTCAAGGCCAAGGTGATCTATGGGATGTGCGTGTGGGAACCAAGGTGCCTGCCTGGTTTCAGCCTGTTCTCGGCCAGGGCTGGGCTAAAGCTTGGGTTGTTGTTGATGCCAGCTCCTATGTGCTGTATTTGTATGCCAAGAGGGGCGGTATATAAACACGCAGCGTTATGGTTATGTAAAAAAAAAAAAAAATGAAATGAAAAAAAACTTGGGTAAAGCAAACCCACCCTTAAGCAAGGATCAGATGTTAGTTTTCCCAAAAGCCAGACGACGACGACGATCGAGCACCCATTCAGTACACCTAGGGGATGAAAAGTCAGGCGAGTGTGCGTGTGTGTGTGTGAGTGCGGTATAACTGCCGTTTGTTGTTTTCATTTCATTATGTTTTACATAAGCGGCAGCAGCGGCAACAGCAAGGATACCGAAGGATACGTTATATTCCCATCCATTGTGTGTGTGCGCCATCAGTCAACGAAGTCATTTCCGTTGGCAGCGCTGCCAGCGTCAACGCCATGACATTTTGGGCACGCGACACAGCAGCAAGCAGCTGTCCTGCCGCCAGAACCCAGGGCCAGTTGCCAACGAACAGTCGCCAGGCGCAGAACAACGACATCGTGAAACGTGAAACTTGCAAGTCCACCCAACCCGTCATGGCAACGCCCACGCCCACGTCCACCCCACCGTCGGGCAAAGAGAATCCAGCGAAACGGTCCTGCACCAGCAAACCCTTTGGCAAGATCACCGTGCACAATGTCCTGAGTGAAAGTGGTGCCAACTCGCTGCAGCAGCATATTGCCAATCAGAACACCATCATACGTAAGATCAAGGACTTTGGCATGCTGGGCACGGTGCATAATGCAGCGGCCACCACCACCACCCCAGTGGCGGGCACCCACAGAAAACGTCCGCTGGGCGAATCCCAGAAGCTGAACAGCAACGCCACCAGCACAGTGAAGCGCCCGAAACTGTCCAAAAAGCCAGAGAAACCCAGCAAAGCTGTAGAGTCTATCAAACCGGCCGGTACCCCGGGACGCAAGGGCTTGCCACTGCCCCAGGCGGTGGCAAGACGCAATGCCCGGGAAAGAAATCGCGTCAAGCAGGTCAACAATGGCTTTGCCGCTCTGCGCGAACGCATACCCGAGGAGGTGTCCGAGGCATTCGAAGCTCAGGGAGCGGGTCGTGGGGCCAGCAAAAAGCTATCCAAAGTGGAGACCCTGCGCATGGCTGTGGAGTACATACGCAGTCTGGAACGTCTTCTAGGCTTCGATTTCCCCCCCTTGGGATGCCACTCGAACAGCTCGTCCAGCGGTGAGGATAGTTTTATGTTTATCAAAGATGAGTTTGAGGGATTGGATGAACAGTTTGATGATTCTTTGAGTAACTACGAAGTGGAGGAGACGTCCACAGCGAATACCAACGCGGAGGATCTAATGCTGCCCAGTGTGACCACATTGAATGGGTTGCAGTATGTGCGTATACCTGGTACGAATACCTATCAGCTGCTCAGTACCACGGATGAGGAGCATTTTAATGCCTTAATTGACACAAATTGCCTGAACCTGAGTCAAGCGGCAGCAGCAGCAGCAGCAGCAGCAGCGGCAGCGGCAGCTGCAGCCCTGGAAAACGGTGAATGTGTAAAATTCAGCTCAAACTTATCGCGATCGCCCGTGCCAACATCGAACAAAGCAGTCAGCAGCAGCAGCAACAACACCAGCAGCAACAACACCAGCAGCAGCAGCCATCATAGCAGTCCTTGCACTTCCCCCAATACATCAGCGTTGAATGCAGTTTCACCTGTCGCCTCGGCCACCGCCGCCGCCGCCGCTGCAGTTGCTAATGAACTCTTATTGCAGGCGTGTGCCGCTCAGCAGCAACTGATCAAACAGGAATACGCACAGCAGCAGCAACTGCCACAGCCACAGCCAACACTTAGCTCTCCCCCCGCCAGCAGCAGCAGCTCGTCCAACTATCAGCAGCTGTGCTCCAACCTTCTACCCGCCTTCTATGACCAGGAGCCAGTGGTTAGCTTCTATGACAATGTGGAAGTGGGTCTGCCCAGTTTCAAAAAGGAATTCACCGATATACAGGCTGGCGCCGGCTCTGCTGGCGGCTGTTTGTCCGATGAGAGCATGATCGATGCCATTGACTGGTGGGAGGCTCATACACCCAAATCGGATGGTGGTGCCACAAATGAAAGCACCACCGCAGCGGCAGTGCTTATGTGATCCTCTTCCCCCCCCCCGCTGACTTCTCTTCTAGTGATATCAACCAAAATCCAACTCAATGGCCTGAGTGAATCCTGCACAAATATTAGTTATAGACCCTGCTCGGTCCCCCCACCCCCCCAAATTTTTTTTTTGTATTTTATTAATTCTTAAATTAAAAAACATTTTTTTTCTTAGATTTAAGCTGGTAGGCTGTAAGTGATGTTGAGAAATATATAAACCCACAAATATGCAATCCAAATGTTAATTGGTGAAATTTTGATACTGCAAGGGGGATGGGATAGACTAGTCCACTGTACAGCTGTTTCAGGAACCTCCCCCCGGTCCCATCATCAGCAGTCCCACACTTTGAAAGCGGTTCAAACTGATACGGAAAAAATGGTGTGTAGCTAGCACTCACGAGTCTTTGATTGAAACATAATGCTTAGTCTAAGAGTTTCTCAAATCTCCCTCTCAATGGTATAGAAATCAGAAAGGGCACTCTTTCGAAAGAAGAAAATTAACGGGGGAGTAGAAATCCAGAAAATCCAATCAGATCCCAACCAAGCTAGATCCCATTTATATCCCAACTAGATCCGACTCAGATTTATTAGAGCCCTGCACGGGCTCACACTAAATCATGTTAACAGTAGGCAATCACACTGTCACACTATCAAACCAACTCATATGTCGAAACGAAACAAATCTTATTGAATTATTCAATTTCATTTTAATTCAAAAGATTCATTGAGTCAACGTTAACCTGCCATGTGATTCTTGTCATCTCTATACAGTGTTGATTTCATTATTGCCTACTATGTACTAGCTGTGTTATTTAAAAAAAAAAAAATGGACAACATTTCTTGTAATGTAAGTTTAAAATTGTACACGAAAATAGTAAACAAGAACATATATGTATTAATTTATTTGTTCTATAAACATGTTCCATAGATTCCGCTATTATCTAAAACAACAGCTGACATAAGAGCCAATATAAGTAGTGGTGTATATAGCATTAGCGGATAACACTATAGAAGCAAGGTGTGAGACGTGTTTGGTCGTGTACTTGGGGAGACGGAAAATTAAATTCCAAATGCTACGAATTTAGTTTGACATAAATGCCAGTGGTTCTTCAAAATAAAAGTCATTGGTAACGGGCATGAACCTTCTAAACTCTGGTACAAAACTATAGCCGCACCTTGATTTTTCAGAGTACGCATGAAACATTAGAGCTAGGAAAAACTTTGCAATTACCGTTTGAAAGAACGTTAAAAATCAGAGAAAATAAGTGACAAACATCAAAACTCTCAGTGCAAAAATTAACCGTTATGTTTCATTTTCGATTTTTGCAAGGTCCATAACTATAGCCGCACTTCACTAAATTAAATAAACTTAAAAATATTAAATAATTAATATATTTTTATTCACTTTAACAATGAGTGTAACCTCCTTTAACACTAATTCACTCATAGATCCTATTTGTCATACTCTCTACGAGGTATTTTAAATCACTAAGGGACAGTTTTTTCCATACCTTAATTATTGTCAATTTGTGCTCCTTAGTACTATTGTACTTAGGGTTTTGAGCATTAATCCTTCGGACAAGTAACGCCCAAAGGTTTTCCATCGGATTTAATTCCATGGAGCACGCGGGCCACTCAAAAACCGAACATTAGTGCCTTGTGTTGCGCGCATTAGTGAGTTGTCTTTTAGAAAATGACCTTTTAACGCCTTCTACCGCGAAGAGAAGGCCAAAAATTCATTTGCAAAATGTCCACGTACTCTCTGGAGTGCATATGAGTGCTTGAATATGCCGGCTCCAAGCATCCACACTCGCAGAACAAAGCCCAATCCAATAACCCCTCACTCTTAGGAAAGATATCCTTCCTCAAATCCTTCAATAGTGCGAAACCCCATCGGAGAAACGGATCGAAAGATATAATACTTTGTCTCATAGAGAAATTTGGTCCAGTCAGTTGGCATGACTTACGTATTTGCTTCCTTGCTCAACCAAAACTTAAATAAAATCGCAGCCATCAAAACACAGAATACAGAAAAATTGAACTGTGCGGCTATAGTTATGCACCTCGCGGAAATCGAAAATGAAACACAACGGTTAATTTTTGCACTGGAGGAGTTTTGATGTTTGTTACTTATTTTCTCTTTTTTTTAACGTTCTTTCAAACAGTAGTGGCAAAAGTTTATCCAACTCTACTGTTTCTATGCGTACACTAAAAAAGCAAGGTGCGGCTATAGTTTTGCACCAGAGTTTATGAGTAGGAGGAGACTTAGGGACCCTAGGTCAACCCTTCTTTACCAATCTCTCGTAGATGTCCAAACAAGGGGTTCAGTATTTTCCCCTTTTGGGATTAAAGGGTTAACAGGGAATATATGGCATTGCAATTGGGGCCCATGGGAGGCTGAAGTGGGAGAGCGACTTTTGGCCTCAGCCATCGCAACCCAACCTAACCTAACCAATCACAGTAGAAGCAGGGGGGTTGTGTGTGGAGTGGGATAGTGTGAGGTGGAAGTGGTGGGTATCTGGTGGGAATCAGGTGAAGATTTGGTGGGAACTGGCGGGGGATTTGGTGCCTGCTGATCTATTGGGGACTATGTGGGGGATCAGATTTTAGATCTAGTGGGGTATGCTTTTTGAATCTAGGTGGGGATCTGGTGAGGGGGATCAGGTGGGGATCTGGGAGATGTAGGGGATCGGTTGGGAATCTGGTGGTTATACGGGCTGCATTGAGGTCAAGTTTGAATTCTGCTCAATAAACTGTAAACTGTTGTCTATTAGACAGAGATTTAACAGGGGCTTAACAGTGACTTAATAGTGACTTACATAGTGACTTAACAGTAACTTAACAGTAGACTTAAAAAGTGACTTAGGGCCGTTTTTCATGTCTCCTGTTTTGCTCAAATAAAATCCACCTAGATTTTGCAACTAGGGTGTGGTTTTTTCGTGCAGTTGGTTGTCTCATGTAGATTGAAGTTATGAGTTGCGGGCATTTGCACTACGGTCACACCGGCAGGTCTGAAAAAGGCACTAAAAAGTAAGTTGATGCCCCTTTGGACTCCTATTTGTTGATACAAGTCCCTCTTGCGCGCCAATTTTAAAAAAGATAGAGAGAAATTTTTTTTGCAAGCACTTTAACAATGAAGCTGAGATTAAGAAAAAGGACTATAGCTAAGTTCACAGGCAAATAATTTATCAAATTCTAGATGAAAATTTAGCTACATAGCCAAATTAGGAACTTTTTCAGCCTAATTAGATCAAATTAATTGTATATGAAACCGTAGTAATTGTATAATAAACCATAATCAAGGCAATTTGAATCACATTTTGGCCAACTTAGTTGCCTGTATGAAGTCAGCATAAGCAATGACCTAGGGCAATTAGTATGAGCATCTGTCTCTTCAGCAATGTTCCGCAGGTGTCTGTATTCCAAAGGCACATACAATATTTCACTTTTGGCTTAATTATTAACAATTCAGACTTATCTTGTTGCAGTAGTTGTTTTTTTATTTTGTAACTTTTTTAAGTGACCACGTTTCATGTTGCTGTTTTGCACCAGGTGGATTTGTTGCGTTTGCTTGCTCATGTTCAAGGCTAACCATCTAGATGGATTTCGTAGCAATGTACTTCATCCTCATTGATTTGAAAATAAATGTACATGACAATTCATATTAAGTATTTTTATGAGGCGCGCATATGGTCACAATTTAAAAATTTTGAAATAATAAAACCACTGCTGCAAAACAGTTAAATCTGAATTGGCACAATTTAACTAAAAATTGAAGGACATTGTATGTGCCTTTGCATACGCACACCTGCAGACATTGCTGAAGAGGACAGATGCTTACTAATTGGCCTAGGTCACTGCTTATACCAGTTCACACAGGCAATCAATTTGGCCAAAATGTGATTCAAATTTCCTTGATTATTGAATTTACTGTATTTAAAACTAAACTATGGTTTCATATGCAATTAATTTGATCAAATTAGGGGCTGATAAAAAGTTCCTTAATTTGGCCTATATAGCAAAATATTCATCAAAATTTGTCTAAATGATTTGCCTGTGTGAACTTAGCTATAGTCCTTTTCTTAATCTCCAACCATTGTTACAAGTGCTGCAAAAAATGCTCTCTACTATCTTTTTTAAAATTGGCGCAAGGGATCATCAACAAACCAGCGAGTCCAAAGGGGCCGCCAACTTACTTTTAGCGCCTTTTAGACCTTTGCCGGTGACCGTAGTGCAAATGCCCAAACTAATAATCAATCTACATGAGACAACTAATTGCACGAAACACCTTAGTTGCAAAATCTTAGGTGGATTTTGATTTGAGCAAAACAGGAACATGAGAAAATGGTTCTTAGGCCACTGGAGGCATCCAGTGACAATCGCTGCTCTACGAAGCCCAGACGCCGCCAACCTTAGCTCGGAAAGAAAGAGAGAAGAGCAGGCATATGAATTTGTTGTTGCTTTATGCGTTAGCTATTCCTTTGCATCAAACAACAACGAAGCCAGATGCTTTGCGTACGCAACGCCAACAACAAAACCTTAGCTCGGAAAGAAAGAGAGAAGGGCAGGCATATGAATTTGTTGTTGGCTTTATGTAGGCTTATGGCGCACGTGGACAGTATACGCTCCAACTTTGCGTCAAACAACAACGAAGCCTAATGCATTGCATACGCAACGCCAACAACAAAACCTTAGCTAAGAAAGAAAGAGAGAAGAGCAAGCATATGAATTTGTTGTGGCTGGCCTAGGCAGTATAGCTATTCCTTTGCATCAAACAACAACGAATACGTTTCTTGCGGAATGGGCTTGGGCACCCCCGCTCTAAATCGAACCTTCTGCAAAATTTTAGAGGTTTGCAGCCTCAACCCGTTGAATTATCGACTTACTATCAGACTCTCTAAATGATCCAGTTGGAACTTTATTTTTCTAACGGTCTAAAAGTTGTGCCATTTATTCCATTTAATGACAATGAAACATGCCTCGTCATACACACACACAGAAACACCCTGTTAGCCTATATACTTGGGTACGAAAAGTCTGACCGTCCCATCACAAAAGTGAAATAAAATCAGCATATCATGTTCATTTTCATAAGCGGCCAAGCATGCAAGGACCTAGACACACACAGCACACACACACACACTCTGATGGCAACATTTGCATAACCCAACGAATAGTTGCCACTCCATGAGCTGGTAAGGCACTGCGCTTGAGCGCCCCGCTTGGGTTCGTATTCAAATGAAGCAGCCGCAGTCGCATGTCCTGATAAATGACAGTCCCCGATCCCGTCAAACAGCAACGTGGGAATGGTTGCAAGTGTTTTAGTTGTGTTTAGGGGATTTTTTGATTGGTAAGTAACGGTTCAGCCCTAATGGCACTTTAATTAGGTGAAAAGGGAATTAAGATTCTAATCTAAACAATGAGGTCCTGAAAGCTAACCACAATCACAACAACTTGAGTCAGCGAGAAATAGTAACTGCATTATTTTGGCGCCAACATTTTCATTCATTCTTTTAACATAAAATGTCCAAACTGGCAGCTGTCCCCTTAGCCTGGCACAGGACAAAAACACCACGAAAAATGATGCAAAAATCCTTCACACACACACACAGAGAGACAGCAAATCAATTGAAAATCTTTTGCCCAAATCAAGCAGCATCTGCTGGGTAATAGGAGAAAAACAAAACCCCCCCCCCCCTTGTCCAGGTGTGTTTGTCTAACGTTTTCTGTGCATTCTTTGTGGGTGCTTCTCAGCACCGTTAGCAGTGAAAATCCATTACCGTTATGCTTATTAATATTGGGCCAGGTAATGCGACACGCCCTTTTTTTTCGTTCTCAATACACCTTCGATTTCTGGCTCTCGCATTTCCAATTCCATTCATTGTCAAGAAATCAATTCGTCGGAGACCCCGTTATAATTCGATGCCTTTTAGTAATGGAAAGGCTTAAGAGTCCTTCTCGAGCAGGATTTGGTTACACACAAGGGAGACCGAGCCTGGGTTTACCGTTTGCTGTACAGCTATATATACATATATATTCTTGTGGGTTACGCCCTCCTTGAGGGGGGCACATGTCACCATTGAATATTCATAAATCATTTCATGTAATAACTCATTATTATTATCATACTCCTCCCCTACCCCTACCCCCCTCCCCCGCTCCACTTGGAATCGGGTGTTCATTTAGCGTGTGCGCATGCTCATACCACGATCGGGCAGATTGCATTACACCAACCGAGGCCAGGTGCTTCTCTGGTTGAAACACACGAGCCAGTTCTTGTTTGGGGGGGAGCGGGGGAAATCGATCATTGATCATTAATGATCATTAAAAAAGAAAAACAAAACAAAAAGTGATTGTGATTAAACTGTGGGGGAATTGATCAGGTATCATTTAGTATAGACAGAAGTGATCTTGTAAAAGTTTATGTGTCATTAAGCCTGTGCGAGAGACACCACGAAATCGACTCAGATTTAGTATATATTTTAGGACAAACTTTCATTCTTTTTTTGTTACTTCAAATTCGTTCTAAAACTTTAGAAATTAGTGAGCCACTTTGAAAAAAAAGTCGGTTTTGACTTTTAAAGAGAATATTGCAATGACGCGCAATAAAACAGAGGAAAAACTCTCCAAAGAATGAAAAAATTAAAAAGGCAAACGAAAGAACAGCCACACGGGCAAAAAGTGATCGTATATAAAAGAAAACAAGCCTGATGCCGTACAATCAAATTTCACACTTTGATATTTCTTAATTCAGTTAATATGGTAATTATTTCTGAAGTGGGCAAACTTTTATACCCGTTACTCAGAGTAAAAGGGCATAAATTAAATGTGCAAATGTGTATGTAACAGGCAGAAGGAAACATTTCCGGACTATAAAGTATATATTCTTGATCAGCATCAACAGCCGAGTCGATTTAGCCTTGTCCGTCCGTCCGTCCGTCCGTCCGTCCGTCCGTCCGTCCGTCCGTCTGTCTGTATGAACACCCAGATCTCAGAGATGGTAAGAGATAGAGGTTTGACATGTATGGGACATATGCATCTTTATCTGCACGCAGATCAAGTTTGCTTCAAATTTTGGCTACGCCCTCTCCCGCCCCCTTACTTGGAAAAAGTTATCTCCTACAGTTTTAAAGAAAGACGATTCGTACTTTCTAGAGAGATAGTTAGTAATTAGCAAATGAATCGATCGGTTAAAAAGAATGCAAAAGATCGGATGAACGGTTCTCAAGTTATAAGCAAAAAGTGAACCAAAGCCCTCCCCGCTACCACCCTAAAAGTATAAATTTTGCGAACTTTTTAAGCACGCGGAAGACTTTTTGAATTCCCGTGAGTGGATACTTTTGGAACGGTGTACGGAAAGCACGCTTGTGAACGTAATAGAGGAATATTAAAAGCACACTCGGGGCACGGGCTAGTTCAAGCCATAAACACAAAGGACCAAATTTTGTTCTAGAGTGTTATTCGATTGGCCAAAAGAATATGGAGAAAACTGAGGTATTTTTTTGGCTCTAAGGCTGAAATAATGAAAGTGGCAGAGGAGTTGACCGCTGTCCGCTTCAACCATGCGAAAACGGTACCAGGTACTCACAATACCAGCGTCATCCCCATCGACAATGACCATCTCATGTTTAAGAAATGTTCCTTCGCTGATGACTGATGTTTCCAAAAGATAGAATATGCCCAATAAAATGCTTAATTTTATATGCCTAACTATGATTTCAGTAAAAATTTGATTCTTGAAGTGAGTTTCGCGGAAAGTTTATGGCTGTCCCATCATGAAACCTTTTAGAGAACTAAGAATATCAAGAGGATTACTCCTAATTTTTGAAAATCCTAAAATACGTTTTTTAGAATCGCGATTTTATTTTTTTTTCAAGTTTCGGCGGTTTTTTCCACCAGTTATCCGTCGCAAATATTTTTATCACAAAGTAGAGGAAAATAATATTTTTTGAAAGTTTTTATTTATTTAGACCCATCAAATACTTAGCAATAAGCAACTTTTAAATAAAATAAAACAATCGCTATATCTCTACATCCCGCAATGTGGTAAAATACTGAAAGCTATTAAAATTTAGAAAACTGAGGTTAAAGCCTAGAAAAATTAAATGTTTGGAGACCATGAAAAAATTAAAAGCATGAGAAAATTTTTCATTTTTTCATTTAATAAAGAATAATGGCTTAAAAACACGAATTTCGAACTTTAGATGGGTGGCTCACAACCCCCACAAATTTCTCGAAATATCAAAAATCATTTTTTTCAATATGAAATATAAACCCAAATGTTATTTTTTAAACTAGTAAGGAGGAAAGTTTTGTGCATCGTTTACCCAAAATACAAAATTCTTACAGAACGAATAAATATTGATTTGGCGAAGTTTTGTTCGAAAAACAAAACTATGATCACAACCCCCACTCTCCCCATATATATATTTTAGGAAGAACTTTCTTTTTAGTTTCTTCAAATTCGTTCTAAAACTATAGAAACTAGAACAAGAAACTGGGGTACAAGACAAAAAAATTGAGAATTTCACTATTGAATCAAGAGTTATCTGTTCTGATCCAAAGAGTGAAGTTTTGATCCCTGACCTTTTGGGCCTTAAAAACTAAAACACACTATTTCTCTCTCTCTCTCTCTCTCTCTCCCTCTCTCTCTGTGAGAGCGTATCCACGCTATTCTCTTAAAGTTTGCTTCCCCTTACACCCCTTGCCTATAAGAACCATATTGAGAACGAATTTAGCTTGATTTCAAGAGCGAATTTCTTCAGTAGAGAAAAATTTTTGTTTCAAGAGCATTCGTACTTCAGTTATGAGTTCAAGTTTTTTTCTGCGTGCAAGTTGGATCCCGTTTTTCTTGAACCTTGATCGATGGAATCATTTCATGAACGCTTTTCGTCGGTGTTTGGAAACATTTTGTAATCATTTTACCAAATGTGACGACAACAATTCAAACAATTTGATTTTAGTTTGGGAAAACTTCGGTTGCCTTTTGTCTTACTTGGAGAATTTTTGGAAAATCTCGAACTTGTTTAAGCACATTTTGATCTCATTTTAACATATTTTTATACTCTGTACCGAAGGTACATAGAGTATATTAACTTTGTGCAAAAGTATGTAACAGGCAGAAGGAATCATTTCCGACCCCATAAAGTATATATATTCTTGATCAGCTTCAAAAGCCGAGTCGATATAGCCATATCCGTCTGTCTATCTGGCCGTCTGTCCGTCCGTCCGTTCGTCCGTAGGAACAAACAGATCTCAGAGATGGTAAGAGATAGAGGTTTGACATGTATGGGACAAATGCTTCTTATACTTGCAGGCAGATCAAGTTTATTTTCAATTTCTGCCACGCTCTCCCGCCCCCCGCAATTTTAAAAAAAGTCATATTCCAACAGTTTTGTAGTTTTGTCTCTAAGATTGTGCGGCGTTGGTTGTGAGTGGGTGGGAGGGGGGTGGCGGGGGGTGATTCACTTATTTGCTCATAACTTGAGAACCGCTCATCCCATCTTTATCATTTTTTAGGCAAATCGATACATATTGCTAATGTCTAACTATGTCTTGAAGGTACGAATCATCTATCTACAAAACTGTGGGAGAAAATGACGTTTTTTCAAAATTGCGGGGGCGGAGGGGCGTGGCAGAAATTGAAAATAAACTTGATCTGCCTGCAAGTATAAGAAGCATTTGTCCCATACATGTCAAACCTCTATCTCTTACCATCTCTGAGATCTGTTTGTTCATACGGACGGACGGAGGACGGACAGACGGACAGAGACGGATAAACGGATATGGCTATATCGGCTCGGCTTTTTGATGCTGATCAAATACTATATAGGGTCGGAAATGATGCCTTCTCCCTGTTACATACTTTTGCACAAACTTAAAATACTCTACGTACCTACGGTACAGAGTATAATAACCACATTTTTCTACCCTTGGAATGGGTATATTAAAATTGTCCGGATGTCTGTAACGCAAAGAAGGAAGCATCTCCGACCACATAAAATATATATATATTCTTGATCAGCGTGACGAGCTGAGTTGATATAGCCATGTCCGTCTGTCCGTCCGTCTGTCCGTCCTTCTGTTTCTATGCTATCTCCTCCGTCAGTTTTTAAACTTTGCAAAACTTTGCACGAAGTCTTTTGGTACAAATGGGCTGCACATTTGTTGGAACCGGCCGGATCGGATAACTATAGCATATAGCTGCCATACAAGGGACCGGTTGAAAATCTAGTTTTAGTGAGAAAAACTTTTTTTGTTTTTAATGCTATCGCTCCCAACCCTCGTATTTATAAGTTTTCTATGCTTCCACATAATTTCACCGAGAGTTATCAAAATCGGACAACTATATGGTATAGCTGCCATACAAAAGATAGCTCTGAAAAAAGTCTTAGTGAGAAAAACTTGTTTGTTTTTAATGGTAGCGTCTTTATATTTTCCAGATAGTAATGTTATCTGTTTCAACACAATTTTGGAGAATTTGGTCAAAATCGAATGAATATATCGTATTGCCTGGCAGCATATATCATGCTCCAAGGGTATATAAACTTTGGTAGAGCCGAAGTTAGCTTCCCTCTATTTTGTATGCTCAAACTCGAAGTGGTCTAAAAAAAAACGTAATTTCACGGGTTCAGGAAAATTCGGGAAAAAACCAATTAAACTATTGCATAGAGGACATTTTAATGAACAACATTGCATTAACAGTTACGACAATCCACGACAATCCACCAAACTTTTACTCTACGAAACAGAATTATTTTGAGGTTAAGCTCGCCTAAAACAACACACAACAAAAACACATAAAACAGAGGAAAAAGCACTTATATATAACAAACGAAATTGTATTAAACATACCTTGGACATTATTTTCCATAGTTTACTTCAATTGTTTTAATCAATTTTCGTCTTTTGCCACAACAAAAGCCCTGCGGAGTTAAATGAATGGCTTAAAGACAGCATTTTACTAAAATTGATTCTATCACGCTAGTTTTACTTTTTAAAAAATAAATCGATTTTTCCACCAATCATTTTTTTTTTTTTTTTTTGCCAAATAAATCGACTTTGAAATATTTTGTCAATTCATACAACGACACTTTTAACGACCAATGACTAAACTGCTCTCCCAATTGCAGCCTTCTATAGCTTACCGTTCGAACTCTGCGCAGATTGCCAATCAGTGAATCAGTCTGGGCACCTTGTTTTATATTTAGAAATTCATAGCAGGACAAACGAAATAATAAAACATCAAATTTAAAGAAGATTCTACTAGCATATTATGCAGCTCCATTTACGTGAGTTCACAGGCGGAGGTTGCAATGCCAAAACATTCTCATTATTTTCCCCATTCTCAGCTGTGGGCGGATCGCCAACTGCATTTCCAGGCTCAACTATAGGTTCAATTTCCACAGGGGGCGCTCTGTAGCGCGATGCAGCAGGAGCATTACGTGTTCTGCGAATTCGTCGGCTCCTCACCGACACTCCTGGAACCGAACGAACGGGCTCAATGGCTGCATCCGCCACTTCCACAACCGGGACTGGGACTGGGATCGGAACAGTCTCCATTGCCGATGGCGAACCATTTTCATTGTTTTCCCCATTCTCAGCTGGCGGCGGATCTTCAATTGTATTGCCAGGCTCAATTATTGGTGCAATTTTGTACGAGGGGCGCTATGTCGGGCGCATTACGTGTTCTGCGATTTCTGCGGCTCCTCACGGAACGAGCGGGGCCAATGGCTGGATCCGCCACCGGCAATGGATTTTCTACTGGGCCTGGGACTGGTACTGAAGCAGTCGGCATTGCTGTGGGGGCCTCTCCACTTTCCTGTTGGACAACACGTCTCGGCCTGCCCCTGCCTCTAGGGCCGCCTTCACGTGCCGAGTTAACTAATGCATTTCTAATGGTCGACGGTGTTACTCCCGATCCAGAAGCTCCCTTCTTTGCGTTTGTTTTAGCACATTTGGGCTTCATATTCGTGGAAAATAGATTGGATAGATTTAGGGCAGAATAAAATTTTTGGAAAATATATTGTAGATGTATTCGGTCCTGCTTAGCTGCCGTCTGCTAGTAGAATGATTTGTATCTATCCGAAGTTTCAGACGTGAATTTTGAAAGCCAACTCTGTCTGTTTTCATTTGAAGTTGAAATTTTTCAAGTCTGCTTCGAATTATTACACTGTGGAACACTCAAAATAGCCTCGATAGAATTTTGTAAGATTTTAAACATATTGAGATGCTCACCAATAAAATGACTCCTCAAGAGATGGTAACATGCATCGAAAAACCGCGAAAGTGGGTACCACATTTGAAAGCACCCATTATCGAGTCAATATAGGCAATAAACTAGACATAAAAATAGACCGAACTGCGCTTTCAGTTTTACCAACGAAGCCTGGCAATGTAGACTGGGTAAATAGTTGATGCAAATCAAACGGTTAACAAAAACCGTGAAATTTTTTAAAAAATTTTCATATGACTAAAAATTATCACGAAGGCTCAAGGAACGACAATTATAGTCGGTTAAATATAGAAAGTGCAGAACGACTTCCTTCTCATTATAATAAAGACGAGTAAATAGACGGGCAAGTGGCAGGTATACTTGATTCTAAATAAAGCGTCACAATATCGCGAAATTTAAGTTTCTGGAATCATTAAGATTTGACAAATGGCAGTTAAAGCAAACTGTCCAGTAAGTCGTGAAATGTTTTTTAAATTTTTGTATGAGCTAGACTATTATGCACACGAATGTTCATCTCGAAATCGGCTTGTTGCAAGAATCCCCGAGATTAAATTAAGGATTTGCTGCAAAAAATTGCTCGATATTTAAACTCATTTTGATGCAAAATAAACAGCATTCCACAAGAACACCATATTTTGATTTTCAAAATAGCAAGTTTCAGCCAGCACCTTATCCATAGTGGTGTAAAACAAGACACAAACTACAGCACAATGGAGTCTGGTCGCTGTCTTGGCTCATTGAGCTACCTTCTCATGTAGAAAGTGCTATAACTGGTAGGGAATTCCCAGGCAACATACTATTTATATGTGTACAGAAAAATTTGTGTATGTGTGTGTACCCATTTAGTCGGACTGTATTAGTAAGAGAGATTTGCTCTCTCTCAGTTTGGAACTTGCTCTTGGTTTCACTTCGCTTTGACATTGGAATATCGTACTTACTTCAGTCCCGAGTCAGGATCATTGGATTTTTTTAGTATGATCCGTACTTAAAATGAGGATTTTCGTATTGTTACAAGCATTTTGGGAACTGAATTCAAGTAGAAATCCGAATACAAACCTAGTCTCAAGCGCCAAGGTAGCTCTAATGTTTAATTGGTTTGAAGAGATACCACATCTCAGCCATTCAAGGACTTGAACAACAATTATCAATGGAGCTTAGTCACCCAGTTCTTAACCATTGAATTTATCATTCCTTAATTTGAGTCATGGATATTTTTTAGGCCAAAAATTTGTAAAAAATTCTCACAGTATTTCAGAATTATGCCAAAATTTTCTTTATATGCCAAATGACATGAATTGAGCTGTGAGTGTTGCCGGATGACCATTGTACCTGAATCATTATATGTGCTAAGTAGTTCCCTGAAGGACTCTCGACCCCACGCATCAATTCCGTTTTTGTCAAGCTTCAAGGAAGAGAGTCCAAACAAAAATGCCACTGAAAGGCGCACACACAGGGATACAGGGACAACTCAATCAATGCAATGCTGCCTGGAGAGTTTCGCATTCAAAGTGAACTGAGAAACTGTCAAAATTTCAAACTAAAGTTGGATGATGACTCAATGTGCCACCCTGGGTGCATTAGTCCAAACAAGAAACACATGAAGAGAAAGGAAACAAAAAACATGTGCAGCCAGGCTGAGAGTGGGGTGGGGAAATGGAAACATGTGTGTTCCTTATGCCACGTTTTGGGGAGCTATTTTGAGGCTATGAATGAATTTTGAATAAGCAGAGACTGAGCGGTTTAGCTAAAGTGTTAACCTGGCCTAATCTCTGTGCTACTGTCCCATTGACCTGCTTAAGGACTTAGATGTGCAGACAAAAGCGAACACTTAAGTGCCTCATTGTTTGACTGAAGTGCAGCCACTCGACAATTGCTTAAACTTAAGCAGGCACCGGCTTATGGTCTTAGCGTCTTAACGTCTTAGCGGTTGTGGTTAATTCGGTTAAGCCAAACAAAATATATAAACCAAAATGAGGTTTAACTCTTGGCTGGGTTGAGTTAACCAAATCAGAGCACTCAACGGAACACAAAAACACAGCAGCAGCAGCAGCAGCAGCAGCCGCAGCAGCCGCTTACTTCAGATTAAACTTCATTCATAATCTTCAAGAAACTGGCTTATCCGTCTATTTTCAATGAACCAAACAGATTTTTAGTTTACTTTTGATAACATTATCTTTAATTTCACCTAATTCGATCCAGAATTGATCAATTAAATAAAAAGCTATTCTTCTAAAATTTTGAAATTGAGGATTTGATCGTAAAAAATAGAGGAAAGCTACCTTCGGCTCGACCGAAGTTTATATACCCTTGGAGCATGATATATTTCTGCCAGTTTTTTATATGGCAGCTATACGATATATTCATCCGATTTTGATCAATCTTTCTAAAATTGTGCTGAGACAGATAATATTTATAACTAAAACGTACAAAGACGCTACCATTGAAAACAAAAAAAGTTTTTCTCACTTAAACTATTTTTTCGACCGATCATTCCTATGGGAGCTATATGCTATAGTCATCCGATTTGGATCAGACTTGACAGAATTATGTGTTAGCATATTATATTGATCAGTAACAAGTTTGGGAGCGATAACATTGAAAACAAAAAAAGTTTTTCATACTAAAACTTTTTTCAGACCTATATTTTGTATGGCAGCTATACTATATAGTTGCCCGATTTGCATATAACTTGCTGACATTATGTGAAAGCAATAGAAACTTATAAATACGAGGTTTGGTAGCGATAGCATTGAAAACAAAAAAGTTTTTCTCATTAGAACTACTATTTCAACCGATCGTTCCTATGGCAGATATATGCTATAGTCATCCGATCCGGCCGGTTCCGACAAATGTGCAGCGTATTTGTACCAAAAGACTTCGTGCAAAGTTTGGTTAAGATAGCTTTAAAACTGACGGAGGAGATAGCATTAGACTGAAAGTGAGTACTTTAGATCGGAAATTTCTTGGAATTCGGAAATGGAATTGATTTCGGATTCATTCACCCCACCTCGAATGGAACTTTATCTGGCATTTATTATTGTGAGTTAACCAAAAGAGATTTTTCATTGCGGTTTTTTTTATTATGTTGTTATAGACCATTAAAAGCTATTTTAGAAAAATGGGCGTGTCAACGCCCCTTCCAAAACATCAAAAAAATCGAAAAAAAATTTTTTTTTACGTGCATTTTTAGATATAAACTTTCCAAGTTCAGTCACCTATACGTGCTTACGTTGCAGATAGGAGTTTCGCCACGCCCCCTTCCGCCCCCCAAATTACGAAAAAACAGTTCTTTTATTAATTTCTTTATTTTCAGCATTATTTTTCACTTTCCAGCTCAAAGTTTTCAAGATAAAGAAGGCTGTTGTCTTCAAACTCATCTTGTTCTGAAAAATCATTTATGTAATTATGTTCACACGAAAGAAGATGGACTACCACAATGGGAAGGGAAAGATTTTTATGTTTTTTTATGCGTCGCGATCAATTTAGGGAAGAAATTATTGGATCTGACGTATCCAAAGCTCGCTTAAACACTTCGCCCAAAGATTCAAATCGGCTGTGCTTTCTGGAGTGATGAAGTCTATCCGATTTATAAATTTTGTTGAGAGATTCAGACGTTTCTTCACTAAAAAACCAGAGTCTTTGTCACACGATCTCTTATCTGCGTATGCCTGGTTATAATTCGCCTGTCCAGTACTTCCATCGAATCCATAACTAACAATGAGCTCAGCAGATAAAAATCAGTGTGCTGATTGGCCAATACACCATGGATAACATCTTTTTGAAGTGTCACAATACGAAAAGCCGTGTGCTCCAAAAGGTCTTGTAGAGAGACCTTGGCTACAGTTTTCTCTTGCTCTGCCACATTTCTATAAATTGGGTAAATATCCACATTTCTCTTACAAATGTCATCTCGGATAGAACAATACTTCTCCTTGGTCAATCCTTGATACAAAATTAACGCCAATGCTTCATCCTTGGACGCACTTATAGGCTGATCAATGGGCTTTGTCAATCCTTCCCTGACTTGCTTGGCTTTTTCCGGGGTACTTGCAAGTATTTGAAAAACTGCAGCAAGATCATGTAGTCCTTGTTTCCGGGCAGCTGCGATTGCTGCATGAACTAGCAAGAAAACATCATCACCTTGGAATTTGGATAGTTCCGCTGCTTGCAGCCTTTGAGCCCTTTTGCCTTTCGATTCAAATGGAAGAAGTGGCCGTCCAAACGGTTTATTACTTTTTATTAAAGGCAAAGTTGTAGTACCGTTTATCTATTGCGAATGTCTTCTTTCAAAGTTCTGATAAGTGCTATTACATTTTAGCTAATTATAATCCAAATTGTTGCAAAATTGGTGGCTTTTTACTTTTAAAATATTTTCATCAACATTATTGATGAATCAAATCGACGTTGGAAAAATGAGGTTACCTAATAAAAATGCAAATTGCGCCAAAAGAGGGAAAAAGAGGAAATTAAGACCAATACCTGTTAACTCAGAATTGACAACGCTACAACAAACACTTGGACAAATACGTAAACAATTCTAAACTCTTTTACATAATCCTTTTTAAAGTTGAAATTTGTTAATAAAAATCCAGCTTTAGAAGCGCTTATAAAACGGCAAAATATTAGTATACACACGCACAATTTGAACGATTTTTTATATTAAACACACAGTGCAAACCTGCGAAATCAGTGTTCATGACTTGCTTTTCTTTTAATTGTGTTGCCATCACAAAATATTAAAAACAAAACTCAATGCAAAAATGTACAAAACTTAGCCGCACGTGCTCTCGATTGCAACAGCTGACTTAACAGCTGTTATTCTCACATGGGACTGTTAAATTTAACATTTTGAGTTTGGGGCATAACAGTCTGGTGTTTTCTTAATGCGTTAACAGCAAAATTGTGCTAATTAGAAAACTTTTAAAAAACATGCAAATGCCAGATAAAGTGGTCATTTTCATTAAACAAAATCTTTTGTTGATTCTTTACTGTTGAAGGCGCAGCGAAGCGCGACGGGTTATATGCTAGTCGCTATATAAATTTACAAGATGATGAGTTAGTGGATTTAGAACTAATTGGTATCAAAATGTAAATTTCGTAAAAAATAAAACATACGATGTTTTCGCGTAAAAGTTTCAATATTCCCATGGGGCGAAAATAAATATTTCTATTCCCTTTGCAAGGGGTATAGAAAGGGCAAAGATTTAGAAAGCTCTCAGCCCGTTTTCTGTATATGTCTGCGAACATTTTCACAACTGTCAGTAGCAGTTTCTCTGCTCCCATTGCCGACCCCTGAGGTAAACCAATTCAATTGCCGAAATTGTTAATACTGAAATTCGATCTTATAATAATTCTTGTTATTCATAACCAGAACATCTTTCCGCTGTCCAGCGGTTGGAGTCAACTTTTAAATGCGTTAATGCGGCACAATCTGCCTGGCATTGGGTTTTTTGGGCAATGTCAAAATATTGTAGAGCATTGGCAAATGCCTGGCCTTGTGTTCAAAACGTATTTGTTAGCATTAAGTTGGCTGATCGGTAGCGAATTTGCCACTTGCCACTTGCCACTGGCCTTTCGCTAACTTAAGTTGACACCTTCGTTCATGGGGCGGACGGAAAGGCGATTAATCGCGAGACAAATGCAAATGCCATTGTTTGGGAATCGACAGCAGTTTGTTGCGGATCCAGCAGCAACAGCAGCAGCAGCAGCAACAGGAGAACTGGTCCTTGTCGGCTTTCACTTTTAAGCCGTTTTCACGCAGGTCTTATCTAATTTGCCAGCTCTATGGCTATCGTATGACGAAATGAAAACGGAAATCCTTTCGGTTTCCTTCCGCACATCCTTTCTCTAACAAGATTAATGAAGGGGGTGCACACACACACACACACACACACACGCACACACTCGTGCCGCCAAACGTTTTGTTTGGTCATTGTCCTTTTTTGCGCTAGGCAAATAGCGCCGACAACGCCGCCACCGGCTACGGTTACCAATTTATTTGATATTATATCCTTCCATGTACCTGCCGAAACCCAATGCCATACCATTTTTTTTTGTTCTGGGAGGCTGTGAGCCGGAAGTTTTCCCTTTTTTTTATGGCAAAATACGAAACCCTTTTACGGTTGTCCTTCTGGCTGTGGCAATAAAATTGAAATTTTTATATGCGTATAGACCAATAGAAAGCAATGTGATAATGGAAAATGTGTCCAAGCTGGTCTTAGTTAGTCATAGAGAAATTAGTTTGGATTTGTTTGCAAATTAGTTTGGTGCAAACTTATTTTCCATAAACTAATTTGCTAAACTAATTTGTGTTCTTAAATAAAACTAGGGCTACAGTTAGTAGCAAACTTATTTTACACAAATTAATTTGCTTGTGTGTTCTTAAATAAAACTAGGGCTACAATAGCCGAGCTTATCTGCATACTTTTAGCCACAATGTGTACAAACTGTCTTTGCTTAGTCATAGAGAGAGCTCTGTTTAGCAAATTTCTCTTTTCCTGCATAATTAGTTTGGTGTTTACACACAAAACAAACTTATTTTCCACTAACTAATTTGCTTGTGTGATTTAAGATAAGACTAGGGCTACAACATCGTCTCTTCATACTTTTGGCTTCGTCTGTTAAGCAAATTTGTCTTTGCCTGCAAATAAGTTTGATGTTCACACACAAAACAAACTTATTTTCCACTAACTAATTTGCTTGTGGATCTTACATAGAATTAGAGCTACAACAATCAAGCTTCTCTGCATACTTTTGGCTTCTCTACACCCTCCTATTCGTAGATGGTGTAACTTGCAAACTTGATGATGGACTAGGATTTGATTTTCCATGAAAACTTCGGGAAGTTCTATCAAAATTTTTTGCCACGGATGTAACCCACTGATTGGTCGGTATAATTCAACCTCTGAAGGACTTTTTCTTTTGCTCTTAAATGTACAGTTTTGAAGGTTCCATGAACGTTGTTGTGTTTTTAGCAGATACGTACTGTATGAAGGCTATCTTTCTGGTTTTTTTTATCTATTTTGAGTTATTTAAGGTACGAAATTTTGTATTCGGCTAACTGAATTTACATAAAATTGCAAGGTAAAGTGTAATAGAAGAAACAAATGTGAACTACTTTCAATAATTTACCGATCTTAAGGAAACTCGGCCCGAATTTTAGACTTCACTTTATATAAGCGTGTACCAAATACTGTCCAAATCGGTCTTGTTGTAAAATTACCCTTATGATCAGCACCTCTCCCACCCGATCAAAAAAATATTACCAGAAATGGTATCAGATCACACAAATACCTATAAATCGATACCCTGTTTGATTTTTCTTAAATTTTGGTGCCCTCTTCCCCCAAAAGTCATTCCCCAACCCCACCGATCGGAAAAATAAACCCTAAAATGGAATCAGAGCTCCCTAAAACCTATAAAACAAAACCCCATTTGAATTTTTTTTTTAGATTTTACCCCCCTTTCCCACCTTAAGTCAGTCCCCTTACCGTAGAGTTGGAGAAACATCGATGGTAACATCGATGCATCAATGTTTTTATCTAAGCTGCAGACATCGATGATTTTTTCAATCGATGTTTTTGCAACCCTACATAAACAAGAAACGGCCACGCTATTTTCCTTTAAAATTTACTTCGCGTCCATAGGAAAGGTTAGGGTAATTTGCGGTTCCGTCAATATGCAACTATCCAAATAAATGTGATTGGACCAAACCCTATTATGGACGAATATCAATTTACATGCTATAATAAAAATAAAAGAACTGCGTGTCGTTAACACTCTCGGGGCTCTGATGTGAAACATGATGCTTAGATTTAGAGCTAATTTCAAATCACAAGCTCTTAATGGTATTTAAATCAGTACCTCTTCCCAACAACCAGGGCACTTCTTTCCACACATGATCGAGATTCCAGATACCCATCCAGATACCGGCCAAGATCCCACCCAGATACCCACCCAGATGCAAACTAGTTAGATCCCACTTAGATCCTATTCAGATCCCACTTAGGTTCCCGTCCAGATCACACCAAATCCCACCCAGATATCACCAATGTTCCAGATTTCACCCTATCCCACCCAGAACCCCCTCCCGAACCCTCCCGATCCCACCCAGACCCCAGCTCCCACCCAGATCCTCATCCAGATCAAAACCACCCTGCTCCAAAATCGCACCCAGACTCCGCCCAGATCACACTCAGATCCCACCCAGATCAAACCCAAATCCCGACCAGATCCCACTCAGATCAAACCCATAAACCACCCAGATCTCACCCCCATACCAATCCAGATCCTACCCCCATACCAATCCAGATCCTACCCAGATCCCACCCAGATCCAACCCAGATAGCGCCACTTAGATCCTACCCAGATACCACCCAGATCTCTCCCAGATCTTCATCCAAATCCCACACAGATAATATTCTTATCGCTCCCAGATCCCACCCAGAAACCACCCAGATCCCACCACCATTTCCATCCAGAACCATTTATTACAACTCACAGATTTTACATGATTTGAACACACATTCCCTCTTTTAGTTCAAGAAATCTTTCGACTTCCCTGCATTTACTTAATTGTGAATAACTAAAACAGTCCAAACTACAAATAATTTGTATAGCATTATAGAAACTTTACAAGAAATGTCAGAAATCCTTACCTCTTAGAAAAGGTGCCACTTCGCAAATTTCTGGAAGAAAGTATGCTACTATTTCACTAATTATCCCACTAATTTGCGAGATGCAGCGAAACACAAAAAATGGGAAGTGAACTTAAGTCTGTCTTAAGTCTAAAAAATATTTATGTATTCCATCAACATCCACAACTTCTGAAAGGACATTCAGTAAAGCTGGACAAACAATGTCGGACCTTAAAACCAAAGAATTGGGAGCGTTTAATGTTCCTTTATAAAAATTTAAATAATTTTAAAAATACTAAAAAAGAAATATTTGATCTAGAACCCTAGAAGGGACATTGGTCTTATAATATAGGCCAACAAAATTACCAACTTTGTGAGGTGCAGCCCTGTTGATTTAAAAATATGATAAGTTTATGCTCACTGATTCCAAAACTGGTTTCGGTTTACCTCCATCAGCTCTTTCCAAGATATGGCGGGGAAACGAAAAGTTGAATTTTTTGGCACTCTAGGACTCTATGGAGGCCACAAAAGGCATAAATATATGAGTTTATGAGCTATTTGCGATAAAGTACATATCAATGCATTTTTTAAAAATCAAAGGCGCTTTATAAGTACAAAGGAAAGTGTCTAATTTGGCCTTTAAAGACAGTCATCTTTCGATTTAGGGCATTTTTATCAAAATAAATCATCCCATTTAAGCTAGAGTGATTATTTGATAATGATTTTCTGCCATCTGAGCATATGGCCAAACATAGGATCTAATTTTGTGGTTTTTATGGCATTCAAATCAGTTTATTTGGCAAAGTTATAGCCTGCTAAAGACAAAAATACATACAACTAGATTGCCACTCTAAATCTGTATAGGAACTGTAAAGAGGCTACTTGATTAGGCATAAAGTGTAATATGTTTACATGTAGATGATAAATTATATTTTGAAACAAGTAGCCTTTTTCACAGTTCCTATAATATTTTACTGGCAATCTAGTTTTCCTCCCATAAATTTAAATATGTATTTTTGTCTTTAACAGGCTATAACTTGCCAAATGAACTGATTAAATACCATAAAAATCACAAAATTAAATCATATGTTGGACTATATGCTCCCCCAGATGGCGAATACATTAATCCAAGAACCGCGTTGGCCTGAAGCGGGATGATTTATATTGATAAAAATGCTATAAATCGAAAAACTTCTGTCTTTAGAGGTCAATTTACACTTACCACTTTATTTTATGTAGCGCCTTTGATTTTTTAAAAAATGGATTGATATGTACTTAATCGCATATAGCTCATAAACTTAATATTTGGGCCTAGTGTGGCCTCCATAAATCCTAAAGTAACGAAAATTCAACTTTTTCGTTTTTCCGCCATATCTTGGAAACAAGAGCTGATAGGACAAACCAATACATTTTTTCACTATAACTACCCCAAAAAAATTTGGTAATTATTCTTTAACGGGTTTTATTTATTTGGTTAAATAATTTATAAAATTAATTATATGTTTTTTCCCTTCCCACCGATGTTTTATAAAGCCAGAATTGGAATCAGAGCACCCAAAAACCTATAAAGCGATACCCCATTTGATTTTTTTCAATTCTAGCCCCTCCCTCCCCCATAAGTCAGCCCCCTCCCCCTCCGATCCGAAAAAACAAAGCCAGAAATGGAATCAGAGCACCCAAAAACCTATAAAGCCAATACCCTATTTGATTTTTAATTTTCCCCCCCCCCCCCCCCAAAACACCCCCCCCCCCCCCCATCTAAAGAACAATGCCAGAATTGGAATCAGAGCACCCAAAAACCTATAAAACGATACCCCATTTGATTTTTTTACATTTTAGCCCCCTCCACTCCCCATAAGTCAGCCCCCTCCCCCTCCGATCGAAAAAATAATGCCAAAAATGGAATCAGAGCACCCAAAAACCTATAAAACGATACCCCATTTGATTTTTTTTCAATTCTAACCCCTCCCACCACCATAAGTCAGCCCCCTCCCCCTCCGATCCTAAAAACAAAGCCAGAATTGAAATCAGAGCACCCAAAAACCTATAAAACGAAACCCCATTTGATTTTTACCATTTTAGCCCCCTCCACCCCCCATAAGTCAGCCCCCCCTCCCCCACCGATCGAAAAATAATGCCTAAAATGGAATCAGAGCACCCAAAAACCTATAAAACGATACCCCATTTGATTTTTTGACATTTTAGCCCCCCTACACCCCCCTAAGTCAGCCCCCTCCCCCTTCGATCGAAAAAATAGTGTCAGAATTGGAATCAGAGCACCGAAAAACCTATAAAACGATACCCCATTTGATTTTTTTTTAGTTCTACCCCTCTCCCTCCACCTTAAGTCAGTCCCCTTCCCGACAATCCAAAAAACAAAACCAGAATTGGAACCAGAGCACCCAAAAACCTATAAAACGAAGCCCCATTTGATTTTTTCTTAAATTTAGGTTCCCTGTACCCCCATAAGTCAGCCCCTTCCCCTCCGATCCTAAAAACAAAGCCAGAAATGGAATCAGAGCAGCCAAAAACCTATAAAACGATACCCCATTTGATTTTTTTTCAATTTTACACCCCTTCACCTAATCAAAGTCAACCCCCTTCCCCACCGATCGCAAAACTAATACCAGAAATGGAATCAGAGCACCTGTCTTTGGCTTAAAAAGTTATACAGGCCTGTTCCCGTTTCCGAATCCGATTAATCGGAATTGCTAAGAGTTGTGATTTCTAAGAAACGATTAAAGAATTCGGTCTAATCTTTTTGCCATCTAGAGAACCGAATGAATATAATAGGGATTTTGAAGTAAAAGCTCAAATAACATTTAACATATTCGATTCCGCATGATTTGATCGAAATCGAAAACGGGAACAGGCCTGATAATTAAAACAATTTCATCAACTTTGCTTCATTGTGTAAGCCCCCTTTTAGTAGCATACCGCGCATCCAGGCAAGCATGTCGTCCTCTGTTGGATCCTAAATAAATCATTTTGATCATTTTCTTAATATTTAGCAGCTCTTTTGGCTGCCTTTGCGTTTTGTCATATATTTTTCATAGTTTTTGGGTTTCATATTAAACCATTTGACTTAATAAATATTACAAAATAAATTTAAGTAATCAGAAGATTAAAAAAAAAATAATAATCATAATCATAAAAGAAGATATAAGGACACCACCCGCTTATACCGCAAAAGGAAAAAAAAAAACAAAAAAAAAATTAGAACAAGAAAAATATGGAAAAAAAAATTGTTTTAGTTGTAGTTGATTGACTCTCTGGCTGGCTGTTGGGGGGGTTTGTTGTTGTTGTTGTGTGTGTGTGTGTGTGTGTGTGTGTGAGAGTGAAAGGGGCTATGCTTTGGGTAAGGACTGTCTGTCAAGTATATACACAGTTTATTACTTCCTGCTCTAGGCCACCGAGGGATACTTGCGCTGCTCCAGCGAAATATTAAAGCCATTCTCCAGCTTCAAAATGATATCGGCCTGCAGCTTAAAGTCCGCCTCGGTGTCCGTGGAGTGGACAATGTAGTTGCGCACAATGGTGGACAGCAAAACCTTCAGCTTCAGCATCGCATACTTGCGACCCACACAGCTGCGTGGCCCGGCGCTGAAGGGGATGAAGGCATAGTAATGCCTGTTGGCCATGCGCTCGGGCAAGAAGTTATCCGGATCGAATTTGGTGGGATTGGGATAGATGTCGGCACGACGATGCACACAGTACTGCAGCACCGCCACGGTGGTGCCCTTGGGCACGGTATACGGACCACTGGCCAGCTTCAGGTCATGGTCCAGGCGACGGGCAATCAGGGGTACTGGTGGATACAAGCGCAGTGTCTCCAGAATCACACGCTCCAGATACTTCATCTCCATGGCATCGGCAAAGGTGCAGTCCCGCAGCATGTTATCGCCAAAGATGGCCTTCTGTTCGGCGAACACCTTCTCCTGGATGTCCTTGTGGATGCCCATCATGCACAGGGCAAAGCTGGAGCCAGCCGAGGTGGTGTCATGCCCCTCGAACATAATGGTGTTCACCTCGTCAATGATGTCCTTCTCGTTCCATTCGATTTCGGGATTCTTGGCCATCTCCACCATGGCGTCCAGCAGGGCCAGACGTCGCTTGGCACCCACATCGTTCTCATCAATATCGTCCAGATCGTCGCGCAGACCCTCCTTCTTGCTGGTGGTGCTAACCGGACGCTCCTCCTCAATGATGGCATGCGACTCGGCCTGGAAGTTCTCCTTGCGATCCTTCACCACCTTGCTGGTCATGCCCAGTATAATGTTCATCATGCGATCACCCTTCTCACGCAGCTTGGTGAACTTGTAGATGGAGTCCAGGCGATAGAGCAGCTTGATCTGGCGCTTGTGTATAATGTCGCACATGTCCACCACAGCCTGGGCGTACTCAAAGCTCTTGTTGCCCTCGGGCAACTTCTTCACACCCATGGCCGTGGACAGCAGTATGTCCACAGTGGTGGTGGACATGTAGTCGTGCACATCGAACGACTTGCCCGCCTCCAGGCCCATACGCTTCGTAACCGCCTTCGAGTGCTCCACGAAAGTGGGCACGAAACTCTTCAGAATGCTCTGATGGAAGGTGGGTGCAATCATTTTGCGATGATGACGCCAGTGGTGACCGTTGCTGATCAACAGACCGTCCCCGAACCAGGGCTTGAAATATCTATACTCCTCCGCCTTGGTCAAATGCTGGTGTCCACTCAAAATCAGCTCAATGTCATCGGGATTGGTGAGGAAGACGAGCAAAACATTGCCCAGCCAGGCCTTCATGGTCTCGCCATATTTGTTAAGATAGCCCAGACCCACGGCCAGGATTTCAGCATTGCTCAAACCGGCAGCCAGATGAGCCTGTCCCAGCAGAGGTAGTCCCGGCGGTGTTGGTATATTCTCCACCATGCGATACTCACGGGTATTGCGATGCCAGTACTCATACAGGCCCAAGACCACAATGACGCCCACCATGGTGGTGAACAAAGGACTCATTCCGAGTAGCGTTGTGGCCTTAGAGGCCAGCGTATTGCTGGCCACCTCAACCGTATCCAGAGTCATAATGCCGCTTGCTTTTGGTGTGCTAACAGGATAATTCTTCGATTGGAGGAGGTGTCGTTGTTGTCGTCTACTTCAGCTTGCACCAAGCACAACTGTGTGGTTCAGCCGTGCTGGCACTCACATTATATGCCCATGGGCACAGACGTCACCTGCCCGTTGGAAGAGGTCAAGCATATGCCATAAGAATAGATTTGCAAACCAAATACCATTCACGTAGTCGCTAACCTTTGGAGCTTCCAAGTGGTTGAGTGGTTACACTTGGAGAAAGAAATGACATGCTTCGCCGATTTGAACCAAATCTTCATATTTGGAGAAATTTAGAGGTTGGCAGAGGTTGCTCCGTACTCGATACTCGGTACTAGATACTCGGTACACAGCACTAGGTACGGTACTCAGGACAGATACTTAGTATAGTACTGAGTTCTTGATACTCAATACTTGTAATTATGTATGGGGGGGGGGGAATTCAATAAGTTTTTAAAACAAAGAAGTGGACAAACTTTTTCTTCTAATTTGATATCGCTTATACAAATCAGTATTTTATTTTTAATCATTGAAGTAGTAGTCTAATGTTACTTCAAATATAAAAGGAGCACAGATTAAACAGTCAACAGGGAAATTAAAAATTAAATAAAATTATAGAAATAAAACTAAAATGGACATTGATTTTGATTCGGATGATTCGGTACAAGACCCGGACTACGTTCAACAGCCAAGCTGCTCGAAAAGGACTAAGCCGAATGCAGAAAAGGCAAATAATATAGCAAAATTCCAAAAATATTTAATTTTTTCAACATTATTAATAACGTAAGTTAACTCTAAAGTAATTTAATATGTTAAATATAACTTTTTAAATGGATATAGGATCAGAGCTCTAAAAGCTTGGATCAATAAGCGCGACTTGCAACTCCTGTGGATCAATTATTAAAGGTTTTCTTACCATAACGTCTAATTTTATCAAGCATTTGCGCATCAAGCACCCTGATATCTACGTTGAGTTCATTAATGCTTCACAAACCTCGAATGTAGAAGAACCAAATGACACATTTAATTACAGAGTTATGTGCTATATTATTCAATCTGCAGTACCTATTTGCACTGTTGAAAAAACGTACTTTAAAAATATGTTTAAAGGGAACTAATCTGCGTGTTATGAGTCGGCCAAAACTCGTAAAAATGCTGGACGAGAGATATACTAATAACAGTGAACTAATTAAAACACATTAGCCCATATCAAATATGTGTGCACGACTGCGGACATTTGGTCTGATAAACACCGCAGCTTTTTTGGCTACACGTGTCACTGGATAAATAAAAAATATCAAAGAAAGTCGGCTGCACTTTCTTGTAAAAGGTTTTCAGGAAATCATACCTATGACCGCGTTGTGCAAATGATCTGCAAAATAAACAATGAATTTAACTTGAATCCTATAAAGATTATTGCCACTATAACAGATAATGGCTCGAATTTTGTCAAAGCATTCAAGGAATTTGGAATTATCCAAGTAATTGTAAAAGTAATTAAATTTTGGAATAATCACTGAATATTCGTAATTCCTTACAATTACGATTATAAAAAAATGGTAATCAGGAATTGTTTTCAGTTATGTGAAAAATGGTAATGGTAATGGTAATGGTAATTCAAGTTTACAGCTCTGGTCGATACTTAGTTCTTGATATTCAGCTCTTGATACTCAGTACATATACTCAGTTCTCGATGCTCAGTACTCGATACTCGATACTACAGTAACTAGCACTCAGTATTCGATACTCAATCCTTGATACGCAGTACTCAATACATATACTCAGTTCTAGTTCAGTACTCAGTACTCCATATTCAGTACAGTTTCTAGTACTTGATACTCAATACTCAGTAGTCGATACTTAGTACTTGATACTCAGTAGTCGATACTAAGTAAATCACTATACTCAGTACTCGATACTCAGTAGTCGGTACTCAGTACAGATATTCAGTTCACGATACTCAGTACTCGATACTGGAAACTCAGCACCAGATACTCGGTATTTGATACTCAGTACAGATACTCAGTACAGTTCCTAGTAATTGATACTCAATACTCAGTACTCAGTAGTCGATACTTAGTACTTGATACTCAGTAGACGATACTAAGTAAGTCACGATACTCAGTACTCGATACTCAGTAGTCGGTACTCAGTACAGATATTCAGTTCACGATACTCAGTACTCGATACTGAGTACTGGATACTCAGTACTGGAAACTCTACACCAGATACTCGGTATTTGATACTCAGTACAGGTACTCAGTACTCAGTAGTCGATACTTAGTACTCGATATTCAGTAATAGATACTCGGTACTTATCACAAGAGAAGTGTTCTATACTCAGTACTCAATACTCAGTACTCGGTACTCAGTATAGTTCTTAGTAATTGATACTCAATACTCAGTACGCGATACTCAGTAGTCGGTACTCAATACAGATATTCAGTCCAAGATACTGAGTACAGATACTTAGTTCTGTTCTTAGTACTTAATACTCAATACTCATTTGTTCTTGATGCTCAGTACTCTATACTCAGTACAGTTCTTAGTACATGAAACTCAATACTCAGTGCTCAGTAGTCGATACTCAGTAGTCGCTACTCACTACAGGCAGTCATTTCTCGATAAACGGTACTCAATAGCAGGGCTGCAAACCTCCTAAAAATCGGAATGGGTTCACTCCGGGGTTCGAACCCGCGATTCATTTTGGGTTCGGGTTCACGGAGCGAGTTCAGAAGGTCGGTCAACCAAGATTCAGGTTCGTACCGGGGTTCAGGAATAATTTTGTTTAATCGTGAAATTACTTAAATAATTTTATTTAGTTTTTAAACATAATTCTTAATGTGAACTGACGGCAGAACATAAGGCTAATCTTGACATATTACACCGCTCCGATAATGCTAGCTATCTTTTAAAATCTTTAAAAATCAGTTGTAAGCACAATGATTGTTTTTCCAAACCCTTAATACATTCGAATTTTGAAGCAATCCTTTGAATACCCAGAAAAGAATCAATGAAGTCGTTTACCGATTTGATATTTGTCACTTTTTCATTATTTTCTTGCTACTCAATTTCATTCAATTTATTCAATTTCATCAGAAGATGAATATGGTGCAGAATCATCCTTTTGAACACAACACATTTACAACATAGCTTGAATCCCAAGATTGAGTTGTAGAAATTGGGATTGAATTTACAATGAGAGAACGTTTTTCTAAGCACTATCTAAATATGTACGAGTATTTAAGCTTACAAAAACCTGTATGAGTTCATTTACGTGGAATAATTGGTAATTTATAGATTCTAGAACAAAAGTAGATACATATTTTTGAACCGAACCCTTTCCGACTTTTTTTTTACTCCGGTTCGGGTTCAGGTTCGGCTAGAAAAATTTATTCTGCTCCGGTTCAGGTTCGGTTCGGGCTTCCCAAAAATGACGGAGACTCCGACTCCGGAGCGGTTCAACTTCGAACCGGTTTTCAGCCCTGCTCAATAGTTAATACATGATACTCAGTTCGCTATAGTACTGTATAATCCGTACTCGATACTTAATATTAAGTACTCGATGCTCAGTACTCGGTATTACTTAGTTACTTGACCCCACTGGGGTCAATTCCTTTCAATTTTACTTCTTCAAATTGAACACAGCTCTTCAAATGGAGACTTAAGTTCTCATTCTCGTACCAAGTCTAAATTAAAGTTTCTATATATTCTTCCTCGATTCCCTGGTCCTTGTAATTTTTGTCCAAGTGTACATCTGGTCTGGTTTTATAACTTCCGCAGGATGCCCTTTGGGATAGCCCTACCTGCTCCGTTGTTGTCCTTTCATTTCATTCATTTACCTGCCGGAAGTGGGTGATCTGCTGCTTGTTTTGCTTTCGCTTTTCATTAAATTCAATTTCAACAATCAACATTATTTTTTGTATGCAAAAAGGAAGAAAAAAAAAAAAAAAAAATACTGCACACAAAAGAAAGGAAGCTGTCGCTTTTATCCCTGTTGTTGTTGCTGTTGTTGTTTCAAGTGATCCTTTTGACTAGTTTTTGCCATTTCATTTGGAGTTGGTGTGTTCGGCGCACGCGTGTTGAAAGCGTGTGTCTGCCAAGTGGTAACAAATAGTTATACAAACATATTACTGGATCAAGTGTCATAGCTTTAGCGTACTTCGTCCCTATAAGATCTAGAGGGTATTAAAATGTATGAAACGTAGACTTTGGATACTTGCAGGCAGTACAGTGAGTCGGTTGAACAGCGTAGGCTAAACTTTCCAATAACCGAAACATAAGTGGTGACCCCGACATGATTGGGTCGGCAAGCTTAAACTTAAGTGAATGCGAGAGAAGCCAACTCACAGCTCCTATTTTGAAGAACTTATGTGAACTTATATGTCGTCGTGTACTTTTTTATAATTTGGCCAGTAGATTGGTTATATGAGCTTTACTGAATCAGGACCAGTTCCAAGCCACAGTGCACGAGTTCTTAGGTAAACAGTAATTTTTATACTATTTGATTTTAGTGTACATTTTTTGACACCTCACGCGTGATTTGTAAAATGTGGCAACGCCAAAAATGTTCAGTAAGGTTTGACATTTTACCTGGGAGGAGTGTTTTATCGAAAAATTGTCTTCAGTCAATAAAGCGAAGTGCCGAATCAATGCACCCTGAAAAATGCAGTGTTTGGACCGTACTTAACATCCGAAAGATTAATGCAGGCCAATTACGGCAACAAAATGAGCCTCATTGCATGATTTCAAACAACTGACACCCAAAATTTTGAATACAGTAATATGGCTTAAATGTGACTTGTCAAATAGCCTTCAAGTTGGAGTGAATGATACGGGGTGTCACAGAAATCTCTAGAGATTTTGGCCTTGGTTGGTTTGCAAAACGCTCGAAAAATCCGTCGGTGTCCCAGAACTTCAAGAGATTTCGTTTTCTTATATGAAAATCGAGTTGGAAGGTTTGTGTCCATGCTAATGGGACATTTCTATCCAATCTGTTAACAGGGTTGCCCTTTCTCGCAAAAAAATTTCCCATCTTCTAGTTATGAGTTAATTTGATGTTTAAATGCAATTTTTTGATAGTGTTATATGTTTTATGATGCATTTTTAAATTATAATTCAAATTTAAGTCATATTCTCCAAAAATAAGATGCAAAATTTAAAAAATATTTTTGCGCCAATCATAAAATATAACTTGACAACTCTAAGCCCTTGTTGGTGCCAATTTTGGTACACAGATGGCGACTCCATAACTTGAGGGCGCTGTGGTTGGCAGGTTTTAATTGTTACGCAGCATTAGGAGAGTTTTTATTAAAACACAAATTTTAATATTAAAACAAATAAAATATTTAATTAATTTGATGCAACCTATCCAGAAAAATAGTGTTGTTCACATTTCCAAAACTAATTTTGCATATCGAAATTGTTTGGTTGGTGAATTTAGCTAAATCTCCCGACAAAACACGAGAGATTTGAAACCAACCGAAAGAGATTTCTGTGACACCGAGTGGTTTTGGGTTGGAATTTGGTTGGAAGAGATTTCTGTGACACCGCTGATGAATATGAACATTTTCGTTCTGGTGCAGAGGTGATCGAAGATGCACGGTCGGAAGGCCTGTCGTCGAAAATATAGCGATCACCGCCTGATTAAAAAATTGATCGAAAGAGACCGAGCATAAGTACCCCGCACCCCCCCCCCCGACCGTAAATCGCTTCTGATCATAACAAAATCGACCCGTTTTTGAAGCGGATGGTGACTGGCGATGAAAAGTGGGTCACTTACGACACTTGAAGCGCCAACGGTCGTGGTCACAAGCCAGGTAAGCTGCCCAGACGGTGGCCAAGCCTGGGTCCGGCGCGGCCAGGAAGGTTCTTCTGTGTGTTTAGTGGGATTGGCCGGGAATCATCCACTATGAGCTGCTCCCCTATGGCCAAACGCTCAATTCGGACCTGTACTGCCAACAACTGGACCGCTTGAATGCAGCACTCATGCAGAAGAGGCCATCTTTGATCAACAGAGGCCAAGGTGTCTTCCATCAAGGACAACGCCATGCCACACACATCTTTGGTGACGCGCCAGAAGCTCCGGGAGCTCAGATGGGGAGGTTCTTTTTGCATCCACAGTATAGTCCGGATCTCGCACTAAGTGATTACCATCTATTTGTGTCCATGGCGAACAGGCTTGGTGGTCGGAAGTTGGCCAAAAAGTCCTGTGAAAATTGGCTCTCCGAGTTTTTGCCAATAGCGAGCTTCTATAAGAGGGCATTATGAAGTTGGCATCTCGTTGGGAACTCGTCATCGAACAAAACGGCGCATATTGGACATAAATCGCATTATTATAACCAATTTTATGAACAATTGAAAAATTCAATAGCCATAAAGACTTTTTGACAACCTTATATCAATCATGTGAAAAATATTTTTATTCCATTTTCTGGAACGCAATTGAATTCCATAAAGTCCCAGTAAAGAATCCAGTAAGTCAACGCCACCCATATGATAATTGTACACATCAACTGCCTTAGGAAGTCCCATCTCTACATACTTTTTGTCTTTCTTACTGAATCGGTTTTTTTTCAAACAGGATTGCTGGCTCACGTAAATAGAAAGAATGTTGACTACTTTATTGTCAAACCAAGAGACGAGGCCAAGCTGAACTCCATCGTCACCAGCAACTATTTCGTCCATGCCATTCCACGTCCTTGCTTTTTCCATTCTTTTTAAGATGGTATCTTTGAATTAGGTATCGATTAATCCTTACCATTGCCCAATGCCAATATACCATTTTTCATAGGAAGACTTCAAGTTTGGGACTATTGAACCAATTGTCGAAAAATAATTTGTAGTGTTTTTCTTTTGGTACGGTTGCCGATAGACTTGATACAACATTTCCCGCTTACCCAAATTAGGTGCTCCTTCCGGATATGTATTACTTTGGGCTACCGCAAAAATTTCAAAATCGTAGCTAAAACCTGATACTCCACTCAAAACAAAATTTTTTGAAGCCCCATTTGTAAGGCTTTGACGGCACTTCGTGGAATAATTTGCTCATCAACCACTAAATGTTCCTTCTTAAGCACGGTACGAATACTCCAAACAGTTTGAAACACAAAAGTCATTTATTGCGCGTGTGGAACCTAGAAACAAATTAGTGTGCTGAGATAGCAAAAAAATGCCAAAACTCAAAAGAATACAAATTTGGTATTTTTAAGTTTTAATCTAACTCGGTTTTTTCAGAACCAGTTGTTCATAAAAATTGATGCCTGCAACCATCAATTTCTCAGTACTTTCACACCAAAGAATGACATGTTCAATAGATACGTTAGAATTCACGGTATCCTGTGCGCAATGAGGTACTTACGATACAATGATCCTGGCTGGTGGCTCTCGGTAGCGCCCCCATTAGACCGGAGTTTCCCGAATACCCATTTGAAAAGCAAACTGGCGGTCATTGACGATTCTCCATGGCGAAGTGCAACGTCCAATTAAAAACTCTGCTGATCACACCCGGTTGATACTGAACTCCACGTCGAGACTCAGCAAGCCCCCCAGTTCGATAAAAGTGGGATTGGTGTCCGCATAATTGTCAGGCCCGTTATGATGTCTCTCGTGATCATGCCCCTAACGGGACAGCGCTACGAATACGAACCTGGTGGCGTGCATGATTAATAAAATTTGTAATAAATTTTCTTATAAAAATTATATTATTTATTGGTTTTAGTTTTATTATAATCTTAGTATTACTGTTGTTGCTTTTGGCACGGAAATGCTTGTGCTGCTGCTGGAGGCTCTCTCCATGTCAACTGCATCTAAATTGATTTTATTGGTGAGGTCTCCAAATACTTATCTTTGCCTCTACGGTGTTAAACAGCACAATTTTCCTCCTCATGAAAGCTCTTCAAATGATTTTTGCGCCCACCCTTCTTTTCGGACATTTTTGCTTCTGACCGTCAAAATAAATAAATTTAATTACTTTGGGCGCCCAAAAAGGCTCAAACAGCTTCAAATATCACCCACAAATTCAGAGATCGACGTTCGAGTTCGATGTTCATTAATGGATTGACATTTCGTTTCTCTGCGTACACAGCGTAAAACGTTTAACGTCAAATTGTTTGCGTGTGGTTTTACAGCATTTTTTTATATAGGATTTTCGTTTGCCAGCGCTTTTGAGTACTCCGTACCGTGCTTTAGGCACAGGCGGTAATTGATTACGGATTTTTGTCCAGCACCGGTCGAAGATCTTGAATAGCTTGTCAAACCAGCTTCACCTGCCTTCACTTCATATCGTCATTATTGTTGAAGTGCAGAAAACGTGTTATGATTGATATTTCCTTCAAATGGAAAGTTATCATCCGAATACGGTGGCAAGTGACCAGCTTTCCATATCGGTGCTCCTGTCTTTTAAGCATTAGCTGGCATCGCTCTTCGAAGTTTTTCACAGCTTCCGTCTCCGAATTTTTTATTTAAAACATTCTTCGGAATCGGGTGGGTTGTTGTTTCACTTAGAAGCGGTGTGGGTTTCGTCCACGTTTTGCAAATTACCGTAAATGATTGTGCATTCATTGAAAGAATTTCATGCACATAGAAATATCAGCCATTATCGTATGGCTTCCGCAGTCTTGCATAAATAGTACATATGATGTTACCTAGGCTCAAATTATATTTTTTGAGAAAGAAAACTTTCTATTCAATTAGAATAAAAATACTCTTCAGCGATGAAAGTGTTTTTAGTGGAGCAAATAAATATTAAATTCAGCAAAATTCACTTGCGTTCATCTGCTTGAGACGCTTGCACAAATGATGGAAACTTGATATAGGCAACACAAAAATGCTCTGAGCATAGAATTCCAACAGAAAATAGTGCAAAAGAATAACTGATAACAAAAGGTAACAAAATTATTGAAAGTGAAGCCATATAAGTAGTAAGTATTTCTTTATTTAAAATTAATAAAAACAGACAATAATAATAATATAATATATAATAATTACATAAAACAAAGTCCGTCTGTCGGCCGTGCGCATGGCTCCTCACCTCACACTGATTACTACCCCTGGCTGCCCGGGACTACCCAGATACCAGATCGTTCATCTGTGTTTAGTAAGGGTAGCACATTTGTATGCATGTAAGACTAATTTAAGTGCTTATCTCCTATCATCCAGACTTCTTATTATATCAGCAAGTGCTAGCAGGGAGTTTCCTAAAGCATAGCCCGCTATGCTCCTTTAAAATTGGGCATCTTCCTAGGAAATGCTCAAGGTCATCCAGTGCTCCAGTGTTGCATAAGGGGCAGGCTACATTTTCCTGACGGTTGTAGGTGTTAGACTTCAGCTTTATCAGATCGAATCGGGCCTTAAGTATCCAGGAAACTGTTGTGATTGGCAGGCAAGAGAGTGGAGCTTATAGGCTACTGAATTGTCCAAGTATTTGTAAATTCGGGTGGCGCTAGTAATCTGTCGCTGCTGGTTGTACTGCAAGGTTTTTGTTTGAGGGGCCTCATGAATTGTTATTCGAAAAGAATTCCATTCCTGTGCTGATCTCAAGGAGTCTCTTCAGTTTATCTAAAGAGGGTTACACAATTCATCCAGACTTCTTACGCAGAAGAGGTTATTTTCTATTAATGCTGGTAATGTAGTGTGGGAGGCGATTCTCATTATAAAAGTACATCGTTTTTCCTATAAAGCTGAGATGCAAGTCAAGCGTACTTAGGTGGGCATTCTCCAAACCGGTCTCAAGGAATAGGGCATAACTTGGTGCTCCATATCCTTGGATGTACAATCCATACTTCACTTAGTAGTTTCCATTTTGCATTAATGTGTACTCTCTCTTTTTCCCAGGAAGTTGTTCAGGTCATGTTGATACTAGTTTTAGCCTCAATACTCCTTCTAAGCACATGTTTTGTAAATGACACGGTCGGCGTGAAAACGACCCTAGGTACCTAAATTCAGATGAAATTTTTATACTTTCTCTCCATCTTTCAGACGCCGATAGTCTACCTCCTTTCCTGAATACCATAATTTCAGACTTATTCAAGTTTACCTCCATTCGCCATTTACTGCAATACGTTTCTAGCCGGTTTATCAGTGGTTTGCAGTACTTAGGTCTCATCAGCAAGCATTACAATGTCGTCTGCATATTAAGGTCTCCTACAGTTAGTCCATACTCAGCGCATCATGCCAGTCGTCTGGTTAGAGTGCAAAAAGTAGCGGGGATAGTGTGCATCCTTGCCTTACCCCGATTTCGGTTTCAAAATAATTGGATGAGGCATACCCATAGAATCAAGGCTGCAAACCTCTAAAATTTTGCAGAAGGTTCGGTCCGGGGGTTCGAACACGTTGTAAAGTCTAAGGTTCGGTTCGTGGACCGGATCATGTAGCCTGAACCCAAACCAAGAGTTCTGGTTTGAACCCAAGGTTCTGGTTTGAACCTCGGCTCACTTGAACCTAACAAAATGTTTTCCATTTATTACTACTTATTGTTTAAAATAATATTTTTTTAATAAAACAATTTTAATTATTCAATTCTTTAGCTGACATTTAAAAAAATAGAGAACTGTTTAGTTAAAGTTAAAAGAATTATATCTTTTACGAGCTCTTCACCTATACTAGCTCTTAGATCAGAAGAACAAGCTAAGTGTATAAAGGCTCGTTCAACTGATACCTGCGTTGCTGGAACAGCAAGTATAGTCAAAGCTATATTTCTTAAGTCCTCTTTTTTTTTACTTTTCCAAAATGTTTAAACATTTGTCTATGTATTTTCTCTTGTACAAGTTTCAAACGAATCTATAACATCATTTATATTTGATATTTGTTTACTTTCTATTTGTTTCATAAATTTCTCTTCTTCACAATCAGACGTTGAGTCATTTAAAGTTGAATTTGGAAAACATTATTAAGAAAGAACTCTGAATGCAAAAATCTTTGAGAGTTAGTAAGCGTTCATATTTTGAAGGATGAGTTTTAACGCGTTACACAGTCTAACGCTGTTTTATTCAATTTTTTTCTCTATGCAAAAGATTTAAAATAGTGTGAGTACAGAGTTTCTTACTCAGTGTGCGAACTCTATTAATGTCAATCTGAACTTCCTTAAAAAAATAGTTAACTACATTTAAGGTGTGTGCACCACTGCGAACTGTAATTATAGAGTTCTCTGGAAATTTATTGAGCTCTTCGTCATCGTGCAATTCAAGCTTTTTGATTCACATGAGCAACCTTCATTAACGTATGCATTCTTCTTAGTTGCATTTCTCTTTCGCTATGAAGTTGTCATTTAATACGTAATTTTGCTGCCAAACCATATTTGCTTTTGTCGACGGTTATAGATAGGGGATATTTGAAGTCTTAAAACCTTGGAGAGGCCATCAAACCTCAAAATATCTGATTTTATAGTTTAGATAAATTCTCTATAAATTATGCTTAATGTTTGCATCCATGTTATAAAGATCTTAACATTTGGAAAATCATATGGAAAAAAGCCCAGTCTAATGTACATATGGGAAGTTAAACAAGTATGCTCAGTTACTAGATCAAGTGGCTTAGATTAATCCAAAATTAACCTTATGTTCAAAGCAGAGATTAAAACCGTAACCGAAACCATATCCCGTAACCGCTAAAAACACTTTAAAATTTGAAACCGAAACCGTAACCGTAACCTGAAAAAAATTATTTCTTATAACCGTAACCGTATAGCCTTTGTTTACAAAACCGGTTATCAGTACCGTAACCGAAACAAATATGAGTTAAGTACGGTTTTTCCTCTACTAGTACAATGAACATTTACATATGAGTTTATTCTTTAAAAAGTTGGCTGCTTATTTATTTTGCGCCATGCTGTTGCTAATGGGGTGGCATAACTACGAAGTGCCTGAAAAGTATCTTATACACATTGGTGCTAAACACTTATAAAGCGCAGAAGCCAGGTACTCGTCGCTGGAAATTTTGTCGGAACATATATTTTTTGATAATTTCAGAGGCGCTCCGACAATTTAGTGCAACATCTTTCGGATGCATTTTGTGTGGGGCTGGAGGTATTTATAAACAGTGTTCTTTATTTTGGACTGTGGGGAACTTAGCTTGACCACTCAAACATACTGCTATAACGACAACCCAAAACGCATGGAAGATTAAATTAGCACTTTAAACTAGAAGTATTGTTCTAGCCACAGCCAGCAAAGTAACATTAAATTTTGTGTGTTTAATTTCCAAGACGGGCGTTTTTCAATTCCCTATCACAAGTGCGAAGGCCATTGTCGCGTGTTTGGCATTATAGCGAACCGCAAGCCTGCACTGTCTAACTCAGTCTCACTTTGTCGTTATTCATGCTCCAACCAGGTGGAATTAAAAGACCTAGATATAGACATATATTGGTCCCCTTGGTGGAATTCAAAAAAAAAAAAAAAAATTTTTTTTTTTTTTTTTTACGGACGGCTTTCCTTGTTAAGTGCATGGTGCGTGCCCAGTTAAACGAAAAGGAACATGTTTGATTGTTAGAAAGATTACACACTCACTGGCACTTGCACCTCCAATAATGGGCAACATTAATTGGATTGAATCACAGGAAATAAGACCTAATTCAAGTTTGACGAAATTTGCACGCCTCGCAGGACTCGCTCGGACAGTCAAACTCCTAAATGATCGTATGATATTTAGATGTAATTTTACAATAACGATTAAGATGTCATTTCTGAGAATACATCTTTTTCATGAAAGGCACATAGCGAAAAATTGTATATTCGTTGCCCAATGCATATTTATCTAATTAGTTAAACTTACCTCGATACTTTTGCGAATGAAATGGGTTTATATATTTTAGTTAAAACTTGTAATGTTAAACTTTAAAACAGGCTAAAATAATGGTGAAAATTCTGTATAAGAAATTTGAACTAAGTGCATTACTGAATAAATGAGATTCCAAATGGGGGCAAGATTTGTCAAAGTAATATTTTATATAATAGCCGTAACCGTAACCGAAACCTGAAACAGAATAAGGCTAATAACCGTAACCCTAACCGTAACCTATAACTCACAGCCGTAATGTAAGCGGTACCCGAAAAAAGCGATCGGTCAAAACGTAACCGCAACCCAAACCGTTATTCGTTTCGGTTTTAATCTCTAGTTCAAAGCAATGTCGTTTTCATTCAAACGGTTCCTTCCAATTATCTAGGTAAACAATTTATATAAAAAGTCATACAAGTTTAATTCAAGCACAATCGTTTTACTAAAATTTCTATAGATATCCAATATTTCCTGCTCATGTCTTTAAAAAAAACCATTTAATTTTGTGAACCGAACCTAATTTTTAGAAAAAGTGGTCCGGTACGGGTTCAGGTTCGAGGAGTCAAAAATTTTAGGGGTTCGGTTCATGGTCAGTTCGTCGGACCGACAAAACCAGAACCGAACCGGTTCTAAGGGTTCGGTTCAGGACCGGTTGCAGCCTTGCATAGAATGCAGTTTGTACCAGAGCAGTTTTCTTGGCACCTTATCGAAGGTATTAAAATCCACAAAAAAGCATATACATTTTTCTTTTCTTGCAGCTTTAGATAAACAATCCCCGCAAGGTTGTACACGTTGTCCACCGTAGAGTAGCCTCTCCTGAAACCTGCTTGATATTCGCTCATTTTATTGTGGAGCTCAACCCATTTAGCCAACCTATAATTAAGGATGCTCATTAAAATTTTAATGTTGCAGTTTAAAAATGAAATTCCTCGATAATTCTCTGGCTGGCTTATATCACCCTTTTTATATATAGGGAAAACTATGTTCGTTGAGCAGCACTTCTCGACTTCTTCTGCATTGACCATTTTATTGTAGACTTTTGCTAGCGCCACAAGAAACTCTTTTGGTGCATGCATATAGTGCTCATAAGGGATACGATCCTCACCCGGCGCTTTGATGGCCTTTGCCTTTCCAAGCGCATCTTTGACTTCATCGTAGGTAATTTCTGCGTCTAGAAGCTCATCTTGGATAAGGTTTCTAGCTTAATGTAAATGGCATCCCTGCCGGCTGGGATTGAGGAGGTTTTTAAAATATTTTTCAAAGTCAGCAACCGCGACTTGTGCGCTTATCTTAAACTCAGTTCCCCTTATCTCTCGTGCAATACTCCACCAATCCTTGCTATTATTAACTCTTTCAAGCGTTTGTCTCCATCTGTTGGTAAACACCACATATCCGCTTATACGCTTTATTGGCCCTCTAAGTACTGCTTTCGAAGAACTTCTCGATTCGTTGTTTCGCTCTAAAAGTGCCAGGGATTTGTCTCTAAGGTTCCTACATTGTCGATCAAACCATTTGCATATGGGTTCCGTTTGTTTTGGATTTGTTGCTTGTTTGAGAAGCCATATATGGCTTTGTATGCGGTAGAGGGTTAAAGAACTCTGCTACGATGCTATTCCCTCCTGGACTTTATTCCTGTTGATAGAGCTTCTGGCATCCATTACTTCCGTTGTATTAAAATTTCGGTCAAACTCATTCGACAGAATAAGAGGCGGGGCAAATTGGGACTTGTACGTAAAGCAGGTTTGCAAAGTGATTTGCCAGACTTGTCACAGGTTTTTGCGCTCTGGACTGCATGGACTGCGATGTTGTTTTCTTACTTTCTCAATGTTGTCAAAGATCCTCTTAAAACGGAAATCAATTTTAAGTTTAAACAAATTAAATCACAATTAAAATACCGCAAAATACATACCAAGCATACACTTTCGCAGCTGCAGGGCATTCAATAGTCGTTCCACCCCGTCTTTTTTATTTCTTTTGTTTTTGAAGAGCTCTAAAAAACTTGACATACATATTCTTCTCTTTCTACTTCAGACAGCAAATTCAAAGTCATGTCTGTACTTTGAGGTGGGGGAATTCTATAAACAACCGCATATTTGTATGTACGTGTCTATTTGAAACCAATGAATAAAGATTTGTCCACACGTACGACGTAACTCGGTATCAAAATGCGTATGTTAAATGTAAAAATCGTTGATGTGTTTCTTTTATTGAAAATTGATTTGGGGTGAAAAAAAGAAAGACTTACGAAGTCAGGAAATGTGCTAATTTAGATTTACATTATACATATAGTTAGGTATGTTTTGTATACTTATATGACTTTTATCGATTTGCTGTGGATAACACATTAGCAATTTATGCATGTAATAATAATAAAATAAAAATCAAGTGATAAGTGCAATAATATTTCTATTCAAATAACGGAATCGCATTACAAACTAACAATGTCTTTTATCAAGTTGAATGAATTTTGGTTGATCTCTCCTCTTAACGGACATGCACACGCACAGACACACATATAGACGGGGGGCAGTGAGTATATAGGACTGAACAAGATGACACAAGAAAGTATGGCGCAAAAAAAATTAATTAAATAAATATTACATAAGGACAGGGACACAGTATTTACAGCTCGCACACATGCATGCACACACACACACACACACACACGCTCCGAGAGGGAGTTAAGGACAGGATGTGAGTGGGTAGGATTGGGGTGTAGCGGGGGGTGGGAGTTCAAGTCTCATTAAGATGCACACAATGCGCATCCTGCATGAGCTGTGTGAGTTTCTGCGTAAACGTTGGAATGTCCTGCAAAGAGAAGAAGAAGAAATAAGAAACAATTGTTAATAAATATTGAAAATATGTAATATGCAGTAATTGGTAATCTATCTATATAAATATAAACTTAAGCTTTTGTTTTTGTTCAATTCTGAATCAAATTGCTCTCTTTTTACCTTTTTTGCAAACCACCGGCCCCAGTGGTGCCCAAACTCACACAATTAAGCTTTGCGCTGGTCGACTACTTCGTCTACTGGACTCAACAGCGGTTAGCCAGCTCATTAACATACTCACGCTCCTCCTGTTCATTAGCCCGACTAACTCTCTAACTGATTTTTTGGTTTGAACAGAACTCATTGAATTGAGTACCTGCAACACACCTTCCCTGATTAGTAATTATACGTTTTGGTACCCCAAATATCGAGACTGAGGATTTTACAGCATTTATACAGCTAAATACAGGCAATTATTGTTATACAAGCTACATCAAATGGCAGTGTCTACAAAAACTGTTAATTTTATAAGAGAATATATAAAAGCCCGAAAAGCGCCGTTTGGACAGGAGAAGAAATTTCTGATACATTTGAAACTCATACTGGTGTCACAAAATGTTTACTTTCCCCTTGCTTTTGCTTTATACCTTAACGATATGCACGAAAATTTAGATGGTGGCTTTTTTATAGAAGATACGAACATAAGACTCCTACTTTATGCCGATGACATTGTGATACTGGCCGATGATATAAAACACACTGCAAAACATGGAAAAATGGGTTTATAGATCTGAGGCAATAAGAACAGTGACAGAATATAAGTAACCTGTAACCCCATCTACATTCGACGAAGGACATCAGAAGCAAAAGGGGCATTGAACTCAGCTTGGAAAACTTTATGAATGAGCCTGATATTTCGTTGAGTAGCAAGTGGAACCTATTCTAGGCAACAGCTAAGGGTGTACGATCGTATGCGGCTTAAGTTTGTGGATTCGGCTGGTTTGACGAAACAAATGCACTCCTCAGCGGCATTTTATAAAAAGAATCCTCAAGATTTACGCCTAAGTTGCTCTAGAAACGGGAGCGGAAGAAGGATATCTGTACGGTTTAAATTTGCACCTTAAGTACATTCATAGGGTAATGTTTGAATACGACGATTGCCGACTACCTAAGATATTTACCAAATACGTAATACTCAAGCAAGTTTTTTGGTTTCACGAAGTAACCTATTGATAAGCTGTGAACTATCTCAAGAAATGATAAATATGACGTGTATTACAAAAGAACATTGGTGCAATATATGTATTGAACTTCTTATGGCGCTAAGAAAAAAAACCACATATCCCACATCCAGAGTGCAACATCAAGCGAATCTCGTTTTTATAAGTATCTTGACTACAGGAGAGGAAGAACATATTGTAACAATTCATACAGCAGAACTACAATAAGTTGGATACTTAAAGCACGCACTGACACTCTGTGGTTAAACGAAAGTATACATAGACGGGGAAACAAGGAGTGCACGCTGTGCAACCTTAGGGAAGTCGGGGATATAACACACTTCCCTAGGCAGATGTCCCGTTCTCAGAGAGTTTCGATGCAGATCCCTTGGAAGAACGCAACTTACGGATCAGGAGATAATATGCGCATTAAACCAAAAAAATCATAAACTTTATCAAGGGTTTTTTCTCAACCCAAGGGCATAATTGACTCATGAACTTGGTCCTTAACTCTTAAGTCTTTGCAATATCGTCTGCCAAAGCATTGGTTTTTAACTTGCTGACAATATCTGCAATCTCCGGATCTGGACGCTTTTCAGCGATGAGCCAATTTGAAAATATTGTTTTGAACAGAAGTAAGTACTTCTGGAGGTCAAAATCAACGTGAGCCATTCGGCTTTTTTCCCTATACTGAATATCAAAGATGAAAGACTGTAAATAGGCCCACCACCGTTGTACTCTAGGTGTTAACTCTTGTTTAGTTCTCGATGCTTTGAGCAAATTACCATAGTTAATAATGACGAAAATGTTTTATAGAATTTACAACTGCCAAAGTCTCCAATTCATATACGCGGAATGATATATAGATTCCCGCAGATTTCCTGCAACGTTGCTCTTTACTAAAATATTTTGAACCACATAAATAGCTGCAAAGTGCCCCCGTAACCGTTTGAACTAAGCAATAGTATGTAGCTCAATCGGATACGGTGGGTCAAAAATTACGAACACCGGTTGATTTGTAAGAACGGCTAAAACTTTTTTTCCAATTCCATACAAACTAATTTTTCTCGTGGGTGAGAAAATATGGGGGCTTCATTAGTTGAGAAAATCCTTGTATGAACTGTCGGAAATAAGAAGCTAAACCAATAAATCGGCTCAATCCAGCTACCGTTTGTGGCGGCGGCAATGCAGTTAAAGCTAGGACATCATGGACTTGATATCCCAGGTTTTCTCCTACGCGTTTCGGCAATTATATTGCCTTCCTCAGGGAGTCTGTATATTTTCAAAAACATGAATACAATTAGACATACATACATACATACATACATATTTTACATATTTTTTAATTTTTTAAATACCTATTTTAGTGGACGTCATTGTTTTGTTGTATTGCACGATTGTTTGTCTCTGTTAATTGTTTTATTCGTCATGTTTTTGTATTTGTTTGAATTGTTATGCTGTTTAGATGTTCCTTTGTGATTGCCGCTGAGTAAATGCAGTTCGTCTGTTCGATATCGTCTTTAAAGTTAAGTGCCTGCTCTCTTGTATTCGCAGAGTCTCTAGAGTCTCTAATTTGCCTTTATGCTCAAAGTGCAATACTCTCGCATTCCCAAAGTCAGCTGAGTGGTTTGTTGTGTTTATATGTTGGGCTAAGGCTGTTGTTTTTTTCTCTTTTGTGCGTCCCGTATGTGCTCATTTATTCGCGTGCTCAGAGAGCGCTTTGTTGCTCCTATGTAGATCCTGTTACAGCTTTCTCCCTCTCTTCCCGTACATTTTATTTCGTAGACAACGTTAATGCTGTCCTCTGTTTTTATTTTGTCTTTCATATTGGAAAATAAGCGTCTTGTGCTGCTGTGTGGTTTGTATGCACTACTCAGCTGCTCCATCAGTTGATTTGGTAATAATTTTTTTAGTGTTTTGTTGTCGGTTATATTGGGTATAAAAGGTACGCTTATGAATTTTTTTAAATCTGTATTTCTCCCCTTGTGTGTTTTGTCGATTAGTTGGTTCGTGGTTTCAGTGATTGATCTATCAATAAGTTTCTCGGAATAGTTGTTCTTTAAAAGCATTTTTCTTAATTTTAATATAATTGCTGGGTCTATGTTTCTCATCACACACGGTGTACGCCTTCCTGATTATGTTTTTGCCGTGTTTATTTTTGGTTTGGTGGGTGGTTTGAATTATAGTTTATAATTCTGCCTGAAGCCATGGGCTTTGTATGCCAGTTGAACGCTAAAGTCCGATTTTCTCTAGTTATTTTTTTTTTTTTATTTTTTATTCGTCGGTGTTGCTAATTAAGTGTTTCTAAAATTACGTCAATACCTTTGGCCTTTATAATACATATTATGTCATCAACATATTTCGACAGATGTTTCACTTGTATGTCCACTGTGTTTAGTTTCTTAAACATCATCTAAAATTTTGTCCAAAACTATATTAGCTATTGTCGGTGATAATGGGTTTCCCATAGGCATTCCAAATATCTGGTTGTATATAGTTCCATTGTATGTAAAATAGTTGTTGTAAATAATTGTTGTTGACCCTAAATACTACACACTATTCAACTGAATCTGGGTGCATATCAAGACATGTTGAGAAGTATTTTAGCGCCACGAAGTCCAAGGCTGACTATTTGGCCTGTTTAAGCTACATATAAGAGGTCAGTAGTATAAACGAGAAGGACCTATATTTAACCACTGCTAACTCCCCACGTAGTCAATCAGGCCAGAGATGACAGGAACCAAATTTATTCGTTTTTAACCGATATTCAATACATTTGACGTACTTTTATGCCATTGCCCTTGGTTTTTGGACAAGTAGAAGGTAGCTCAGGACTATTGGTAGCAGCTATATTTAAATTTCTTCCCAAGTCTCATCGGACCATTTTTTTTTCTAACGGCAACTCAACTTTCAAAGGACTCCGGGCTAGAGATCCCAGCTCTACTCAAATTTATTCTGTCCACACAATGGTTCAGTAACGAGGACCCACCTCAGTATTAAAATGGGTTAATAGGGAATAAATATGTGGCCTAAGTGGGAGAGCGGCTCGTCGCTCTCAGCCATCACAACCTAACCTAACCTAACATTAAAGTGAGAGATGTTGGCTCCAGTACAAGTAAGCGAAGATCACTGACGATTTGGTAGAGATACCAATGAAACAGATGTACGATCAACTAGCTTCCCTTGTGGTGTGTTGTGTTCCTGCTTTTTGGAGTTATGTGCAAGCATAACGAGACCTCGAGTTAGCTTAATATTGATGGTTTGATCAACATTAAAGGACCTGAAAAAGGTGAACAACTAGGTCTTATAACATTATTACTTTATTAACTCTTATTTACCTTTCGATTAGACTAACGGCTGATTTCTCATCTTCTACAATAACTAGTAAATTGTGAGCTTAAGTGGCACATAGCAGCTATCTGGAAGAAGAGAACTCGGCCCTAAGTCTTCGCCTTTGTACTGTTTTTATTGGTCAACTAAACGTATTTTCATTTCCCCTACTTTAGCTCTTGTACTTGGAACCCATTAATAAAAAGAAATTGAGTACTTTCCTAACAACAAGGTCAATTTTTGTTTTTCTCTTCATTTACAAGTTCTGTATCATACTTATAGGCTATTTCCACTGAGCAACATCTAACATCTTGGGCTAAATGTTTCTATTCCATACGTTCCTCATCAAATTAAAGAGGTGCTCGCCCCATTCCGGATGCTGCACCACCTTTTACGCAGATTACCCAATAGACATTAATTCTTAAATTTCGAGCAGCAAATTTACGACAATGCCAAAGCCCATGTACCAAAACGACTGAGATCTGATGCAGATTAAATTAGCAAGAAAGATGCTGGAACATTAGAATTCGCCAAATAAGTTGCAAGACTCCCAAATAGTCTTCTTTCGGGATAAGGAACAAGCATATCTGCCTTCTTTAATCAACACCATGAGATTTTTAAGCCTGATATTGTTGAGCAAACGTTAAATAAATTTCTCATGCCAATTTATTTTATTTCAAATATATTTTTTGTAATTTTTAATACAACTCATTTTTGAGAGCATTGACTGATGTGCGATGTTAGATGTGGCCAGTGTAAATTTCAATTTTACATCATCATCAAATTCCAAGCGTTCCTCTAAAATATGCTCAGTGTGCAGAGACTATTAACAAGTTGATCGTCATCAAGAGAACAAAGATGACAAGTTAAATTTCCTAAAAGTTTACTTTTACCTTAATCAATACTTATAAGTCTGTGGGCCCGACTAACAGACTGACATATTATCAACCCACAGCCAAAACTGCTTATCCTTGAAATCTAAGATTTGGCATAGACCTTTGTTTAGTTATGCAGGCGCGCACTAAAAAAGAAAATTTAGAAAATTTGTCCGCGAAGTGGGTGAAAACGCCAAAGAAAATTTTATATGGGCCACATCAAATGAATTGAGGCGCTTAGGCAATATCATGGAGAATGAGTATTAGAGAGAAAATTTGCTCAGTCGACAACACTTCTGTAAGTAATGAGGGCGGAAAGGAGTGTAGGTGGACGAAAAAGAGTGGAGAGCGCAGGATGGTTGACGAGGGGAAAGAATTTGAATTGAATTAAAATTGTTTTGATATTTAGTACGCAATTAATGGTATAACTCAACGGGACTTCTGTCAAAGCTTTATCAAAAAATATCAGAGGTCTGAAAAATCAGTCTCCCGTTTGCCTGTGACAGACAACAACCGCACTTGCACGATCACATTGAATAGATGTCGCAAAGCAACCTTCATTCGCTCTCTGACTCTCTTTGGTTATGAGAGGAGACAAACACATATTTTTTTTTCTTTTGGCAAAATTCACGCATTCAAAAGGTCTTCTTCGTATGTATGCATTGGTGTGTACGCTGACTATTCCCTCTTAGTTCTATCGGGGTCAATTGCGACAAATTCATCGACGCCGCATTGTTGAATTTGCGACAGTCCCCTTCGTCGACGCCAAAGGTATGCAGACAGCGTCGACGTAGAGCAGCTGCGCAAGAGCAAGAACGGCTTGCGCTCTCAGTTTTGTAAGTGGGCGAGGAGAGAGCGAGAGGAAACGAAAGAATAGGAATGCAACGAAAATAGCTTAAAGCCGCTGTCAAAATACTCTTGCAATTGTTATACAATAACTATTATCTAATTGTTTTATATGCAATTTTACTGCATTTGCATTATAAATACAACACTTTTCGAGAAGAAATTTATGTATTTCTTGTTAATTGTTAATATATTTAACCTTACTTAAGTCTTCTGAATATATTGAAAAGGGTATACAAGCACCGTATAAAAATTGTATAAGGAAGTGTGAAAGGCAAAGCTTCAATAGTGTGATCTCAAGCTAATTCCCGCTGTATTGTTCTTTCGTATGTTTGCATACTCCTATTGTTTTTGTACTGCCGGCAAAATCACGTCAACTTCGGCAAGTTAAGTCTGTGTAAAAATTCATAGTTGTTATTTAACAATATTAAATAAATAAATCATTGCAACAGTGTAAATAATAACGAAAGATATACAAATTTGAAAAAAGGTAAGGCCATTACAAATCCATATTGAAGTTAAAATTATTACGTATAATATTTTTATTAATTAAATTTTTACTTTCAGTATCTATACCCAGGATTGCCCCCCAGAAAGCAACTAAAAGCTGAATTAACGCGGTCTGAAGAACAAAATTAATTAGCCTTATTCTTGTATTTGTATCCTTTTTTTTGTTCTATTTATTTTTGCTTTTTTTCCTTTTTTTCAGCTGAAGTGTATATTGATAACGATATTTAATTAAATTGTCTTTTTCAGCTTGAAATAAAATCAACGATATATAAACTAAAATAGTCTATAGTTTTTTTTTTGTTTATATAAGAGGTATTAACGCATTTATAAATGCCCTATTTCGTCAACACCTCATAGTAGATTCGTAAGTTGGCACCCCGTTGACGTTAACAAAACGTCAAAAGTTCTCTTTTTGGCGCTTCTTTTGACCCCTTATACGTCGACGAATCGTCCATGCGGAAAGCCGTGCACTACCCCTCCTAGGACATGCCAATGTTAAAGGTAAACAATGGCTCAGTACAAGGGTAGTCGAGCGAGCGTCGATGGCATGCGCGAAGCCATTGACGATTCGTTGACGCTGCGTTGGTAGTCGGTTACTAGAGGGTTAGGCTCGGCTAACAATATGAATGTGTGCGAAAAACTATATGCCTTCTCTCGTTCTTTCTCACGCTGACTCGCTCTCTGTTTATGCTTAACTCTGGCGCTCTCTTGAGTCTGCAACCGATTGAAATAACCTTTTTAAAGTTCGGTCTTCGTGAAGACCGCATTTGATGAGCGATTGACTGCCTTGGGCCTGGTATGGGGTTGCTTTCAGACCGATCAGTGCTGTGTGTTCAACCACGGACACCGAGCAGTGAGCGAAATTGCAGCTTCAATTCGGTTAAGGGAAGCCCGAGCGCGTTTTGTTTTTGTTTTTTTGGTCAGTGACGTGAGCAGAGCAAACTGAACATTTGGTTGAGAGTTATTTACGAGCTATGAAAATATTGTCTCTTTAATTTTTGGAAAAGACTTAGGAATCTATACCTTTCCAATTATGGGCAAACAGTGCTGATGCTGCTGTGACATCCACAATCTTTATATATTTACTGGACCCCAAATTCACACCCACTTGACGGAAGGGATAAATTTATAATTCCGGAATTTTCGAGCGCCTAGAAAATTTAGTTGGTTCCTTTACGAAAAAAATGTAACATGTGTACATGCCATTAAATTTACCACGCAAAATTTTGATATATTTTTTTCAGCTGTCAACTCGAAACTGTCTACAAGATAAAAGCAACACAATTGCTACAATTTCTTAAAATCTTGGGTTCAGCTAGTAGACTATAAAGTTTCTAGAAATACGCAATTGTTCAATTGTTCAACAAATGTTCAAGTCATTTGAATTGAGGGGTTGCTGTAAGCTAACTTCAGCAGCTGTTGAGGATTAGCTTTAGTTTTTTGTTTGAAGAAATACTTTTGACATTTGTGCATTGCTTCCTTCCATAAAATTTTCTGATTTCCCTTTTTCACTTCTTCTAAAAATGATAATCTTCGACTAGACTAGATTCTGGTTACATTTACTCACACTTGTCTGGCAGATCTCCTCCAGCGTTGTCTGTGCCACCGGCAATGAGGCATGTGAAAAGCTTTCCAACAATTGCCTACGATCCACCTGACCCATGGCATACAGAGCCTGGGCAATCATATCAAAATGCAAAGCACCCTCGCCGCTTAGCAAGAGATTTAGCAAAGCACGTTGAAATGAGGCCAATAGCTGCTCCTTGAACAGGGCTCGCTGATATAGACGACTCCGTTCGTTGACATTTTGCATGGAGAAGAGGACACTGCGCACATTGCTGGGATCGGTGCCGCTGACCAGCATTTGGCCGTAGGCATTCAAAATGGCCATAAAATGAGCGGGATGTAGATTGTCGCTGCAGTTGAAATTGCTGGTGGTTGAGTTGGTGTTGGTGCCATGGCCATTGCTTAGTTGGTTTTTATAGAAGAATTGCCATTTGCAGGTAAGTACACTGTGGGGAGAGAGAGAGTTGTAAGCGTTGAAGCGTTTCATGTTTAGAATTCATTTACCTATCGAACAAAGCATAAAGCAGGCTGGTTATTTCGCTGCTGTCGGTGGCTGCATTTTGTTGCTGCAACAAGGGTAAAATCTGTTGAGTGCTAAAGTCCAAAATGGAGGGTAATAGACCCAGTGAGGCGCTGCCAGGTTGCTCCACAATAAGTTTGAACATTTGCAAAACCTTTTCCATTACCGCCAAACGGCTTAAAGTTAGTTGTTCCCTGTGAAAAGAGCAAGAAACATGAATTGGACAGAGAGAGAGAGAGAGGGAGGTACTGCTCCTACCTGCTGCTGACATTGATAAACAAAGTAATCATCTCCTTAATAAACTGTGCACCCAAATGTGTGGGCAAAGTGCGCAACATGCTCAAACTGAACTCCGCCACGGTTATGGCCATGGCAATGCTACTCAGTCCATAGCTATTGAAGATCATCAATGCCTTGGTCAGTATGGGCTGCAAGTGGAACAAAATTTATTTACCCATTCTCCAACCTTTTCCCCTCAGGCACTCTCACCTTAAATGTGCTGGCCAGCATATCCTTGGCATTGCCACCGCAGGCCTTGAAGTACTCTATCAAGGCTGTAAATGTGCCCAACAATCCCAGCGTGGTGGCTGTCACCTTACTCTCTCCCGCCAGACTCAGGTCTAGTTCTAGGAAATTCTGCGCCAATCCTTCAATATACTCGCGCAGCATCCACAAACGACGCTGATAATCCTGCTGCTGTTCGGGTACACATTTCCAGGGTAATACCATGTAGCTGACCAAACTGATGTGCACATTGATGCACACCTGACGTGGCAATTGTGTACCCAGACGTGCGCCCGCCTGGAGTAGACTCTGAATTTGTGGTATTTCCAGCAAGCATTTGGGTCGTATCACAGTTGAAATAAACAGCAGCAGCTCGCTGGCCGCCTGCTGTACAATGGGTGAGGCGGCGGACAGCGAATTATTGCAGGCAAAGATGCTGCCCAAAATGGCAAATAAACGATGCAACAGCTCCTCGCTGCTCATGGCCTTGGACAGAGGAAAGATGCTGCGTATGGCCAGCAAAACTTGAGCGTAACTAAAAAGACCAGAGAGTTAGTAACTGCTCGCACCTGGACTCTAACCACTCGACCACTCACAGGTTATCCAAATCAGTCTGAAAGCTGGCCTTGTCCATGTCGCTGCCGCCTATCCGATTGCTGGCCAGCAATTGCAGCGTCTGTAGCAAACTGTCGGCCAGCATTTGCAGTTGGCATTCCATTTCATCGGCCACCCCGGGTCCCGTGGCTGTGCTGGTGTCCATCAGAGGGGCCAGGCGCACCACCGCCTGACAAACGGTGGCAAAATCCCTTAAAATCTCACCCACATTGGCCATTTTGAGTTTACGTGCCGCCTCATACGTACGTCCACTGCCATGTTCCAGGGCATGCTCCAGCGAAAGTAAATACATTTGCGGTCGTGTCCAATGGGCAAAGACTTGTGCGAATACAATGTGAGCACCGCGGGTGCTGGCCAAGAGAGCAAGACACTCGAAGCACTGATCCAGGAACTGTTGCCACTCGGTGGCCGGGGTCTAAGGGGTGGCAAATCGTTAACACGGTAAAGGAACGTTTCCTTAAGACTTACATCATCCTCCATGATCTCGTTATCCAGCACCTCAAGTTCGGGCTTGTTGGCCTCAAACTGAGTTCGTCGCATAATCTCATCCACCAGCTGGGTAAGGACTTGATTATAGCGTGTCATCTTGCCCGGCTGCTGGGCAATGCCCTTGATGATGGGTGTCCAAATGTCCAGCTTTTCGGTAAAGTCCAAGGCGCCGTGCACTAAAGCGAGAAAGGGGGGGAAAAGAGCAACAAAAAGGGTGAGAATTTGAATTCTTCAAAGAGAAAAGAAAATAAAGAAAAGGAAAAGAAGAGGGGAGGAAAGATTAGGAAAGAACAAAACAAATCAAAGAGAAAAGAAAGGAAAAAGGAAGAGACAGAAAGAAGAGACGAAGATGAAAAACAATAATGAAGTGACATAAGGGATAACAGAAGATAAATGAAAGAAAGCAAAAGAAAACAACTAAAATAAAAGAGTAAAGAAAAAGAAAGAAGGGAAAGAGTGGAATGCGTTCTAAAGTAAAATGAAGTAAAAGAGAAGGAGAAGGAAAGAGCTAAAAAAGGCGATAAGATGAAGAAGCAAGAAAATGTTCCATAAGAGAGTAAATAAAGAAAAATAAAGAAGACACGACAAAAGAAAGATGGGGAAATGAAGCAGAAAAAGAAGAAGGAAAATCAACTACAAAGTTAGCGAGAAAGACGAAAAGAAAAGGAAAAAATTTGAAAGAAAAGAGTATAATTAAGCAAAAGGAAGAAGAACTGAAGAAGAAGAAAAATAACTGTTAGGAAAAATAGGATGGGAAAAAAAGCAAAAGAGGATAGAAAAGATGAAAAGAATTTATAAATAAGAAAGTTTATATAGAAGAACCAAGAAGAAACAATGAAATAAAATAGGGAATGAAGGAGTAATGAAAAGGACAACCGAAATAAAGTGACACAAAGTTAAAAAGAAGAAGAACGAAAACATGAAGAAGAAAGGAGTAACATTATAATGAAAATGACAATTAGCAGAGGAGCAGAAGAAGGAAAGAACTTGAGTTAATAAGAAAATGATGGAAAAGAGAAGGTGGAAAAGGAGGAAAGAAAAGGAAAATATAAAAAAGAGAGAGGAGAAGAGAAAAGAAGCAGGTACAACAAAACACAAGAAAGTGAAAAAGGAAAGGGGAAAGCAAAAACACGAAACAGTTGAACAACTATAGAAGTATGGCAAAAAAAAGGACTAAACAAGAGTGAAGAAGAGAAGGCTATAAATAAACAAAGCAGACAAAGAGCAAACCGTAGCAAGGCAATAGAAATAAGAGAAAGAAAATCGTAGAGACAGAAATGGAAAGACACAATGGTAGAAGATGAAGAAACAAAGAATCAAAGAAGAAAAAGTGAAGATAAGCTACCCGCCTGCGCCCCAGAAATTGTACATAATCGGAGGTGTCACAGAAATCTCTTCCAACTAAATTCCAACCCAAAACCAATTGGTGTCACAGAAATCTCTTTTCGGTTGGTTTCAAATCTCTCGTGTTTTGTTACCCCAAACAATTTTGACAAGCAAAACTTATTTTGGAACTGTAAACAAAATTATTTTTCTGAATAGGTTCATAAAATGAATAAATTATTTAATTAGTTTCAATAGTTATTAAGAAAAACAATCAAAGTCTTTCATGTTAATCTAAACGAGCCACATCAGTGGCACCGTTTAGCGATTTTGGCTCCATCTGGTTGGCAGCCAGCGCATTAAAGGCTGGCAAGTTATGCCTCATGTTTGGCGCCAACAAATATTTCAATTTTTAATTTCATTTATGAAGAATATGAATTAAATTTGAACTATCAGGCCTGTTCCGAATTCCGAAAACGAGTAGAATTGTCGCAAATCGAGTTGATTGCTGTTCCGAATCCGCAAATCGACCAGAATTGCCGTTTTCAAAAGTTGTGCTGCAGAGTCAGCGGAATGAAAGTAATTGCTATTAAAAGCATTAAAATAAATTCCAAAAATTAAAAACTAATCAATTTTAATAATGTTGATTATTTTTTAAATCGTTTAGCATCACTACTTAAAATGTTTACGAATCCAAGTATATATTAAATCATTCGTTTATAAAATTATAAAATACTGCGTGAAAAGCAAAACCGAGCGGTCGTTTTCAAACCGAGCTGTTCTGAATTCCACTTTACTTTTTTGTCTATTTCTATCCGTCAATCGATAGCTGCTAGGGTTGCTTCATATAAATTAATGTATTTGCACAGCACTTTTCTTAGTTAGTTTAAGCTGTATTATAACCATATTTGATATCACAAATTTAAATGTAATAATTAAATATTGTTTTAAATAAAAAATAAATTGACTCAATATGTAAATAATTTAAAGATAAAAAAAAATTATAGAGATGATGACAACTCGGCAGCTGTCGATATAAACAAACACCGCACAGGCCAGCCAGCTAGCTGTTTATGCAAGCGACTTCGAAACCGAGTTCGGAAAAGTCAAAACGGAAACCAAATCGTTCGGAATTGGGAACAGCAAAGAGTGGGAAACGTTCGTTTTCGTTTCGTTTTTACTATTTTTGAAAACGTTCGGAATTCGGAACAGGCCTGTATAATTTAAAAATGCATCTAAAATTTATAAAATAAAAATTGATCATCAAATAACCCATAACTAAAATTATAATTTTTTGCGAGAGATGCTGCCTTGTTTTTAGCAATGGAACTTTAATTGGAACAGTTTTCTTCTAACTAGGTTTTTTTAATAAGAAAATGAAATCTCTCAAAGTTATGTGGCACCGACGATTTTTTCGTGAGATTTGCAAACCTGCGTTGGCAAAATCTCTAGAGATTTCTACAACGAAATCAGGTATGCCAATGAAAGCTTAATAATTCTGCTTCAAATCTGAAGTTCCTGTCTCTGATTGCATCTCGTAACGTTTCCAAGTAGCGGTCTGTCTACATGTCTGCAAGTGTATCAAATTATACGACACATGTCAATTTGCAAGTAAAAGTTTGCTCTAAAGAGACCATTGAGCCCCAATTTGGTTTGAGGCTTTGGACATTGTCAAATTTGTTGATCGGACGTAAAATCGCCTGCCTAAGATACCCCAAATGTTCTCAATTGGGTTCAGGTCAGGGGAGCAAGCTGGCCAATCCAAAATATTTATATGGAGATCACTAGACAGCGGATTTTGCATATTTCATATTTTGAACCGATGCACACATCTTATTTTTATTGAAAAATGATGTAAAGTCATAAAACTATTATTATATTAAAATACCAAAAATCATGTTTTCAGATCACATATTATCCTGTTGACCCAGGTTTACTAAAAAGGCAACAACAGAAGTTGAGTGATAAAAAAATACGTTTGATTTAAAAACGGCAAAGATTTGCCATAAAACTGTTTGAAATACATTTTCCATATGAGGTAACCGGTGAGCGTTGCTCAGGGTTCGAATTGCACTCGCTCCAGAGCCTAGAACTGCTCATCGGGAGCCGGGAAGCCACTGAGCGCTCCCAGCTCGTAAGCGAAAGCACTCAAATGTAGCTGTGAGCCACAGCTCGTGGGCCGGGGAGCTATCAATATAGTCAAGATCATAAGAATCGTTTTAAACCACTTTCTAGTTACCGACAAATCATTAAATAGCGGAAAAATACCAAAGAGTATCAAAAATATTAACAATTCCAAACAAATTGTACTTCCTAAGAAGTGAAAAATGCTAGGATCAATGCATAAGAGCCATTCGATGCTAAGGGTGCTCCATGTGGTAATAAGAACGCTAATTACTCAAGAAACTGCTTTCCAATACCACAAATTATAATAACATAGTCATGATTATGACTTTGATTGGTACGATATACATCATGAAGGACCAATGCTAAAGAATATAGTCTCTTAATATCATTAAATCTTCGTGACTCTAAACAAATCATAAAATTTTGTATATATTCCGGATTTTGTATAACCGTCCACATTATACAAAAAGTTTTAGAAATTTCGCGACTTTCGGACCGTTGGATCCAACCATCTACGCGTCTACTATCTTAATCTATCAAATCTTAATGGTTCCCAAAAATCATAAAATTTCCTATAACTCACTCGTTTACTATTGCCGTCTATTACGTCTTCAAAATTGTCTCGTCATATGAAGAATTTGCAAATTTCGCGATTCTTTGAGCCGTTCCATCAACAACTCCTATTTACCTGTCCATGCCATCCATCAAATCTTCATAATAATCTAGGTCTTTGAAAATGCAATTTTTGGATTATTCAATCTACGCCTCTAATTTGTTATCGCCTGCGCTTTCATAAGTACTCAAATGAAAATTTGACAAATTCCCGCGGTTTTTAGTCTTTTAGACACATGACGCAAACCAAAAGTTTAAATTTATTTTTTTTGTGGCCAATATTCGTGTGGCTCACAACTGGCAGCTTAGAACCCCCATTCTCCCTATTTTTTGGTTTTTGTTCCAGTCTTCCATAGTTGCCATAAAAAACAGCTCGGCATGCTGAAACTGGTGCCATCTATTGGTGAGCTTGGAAAACCATCTATCAAAGTGAATCTTAGTCATTTTGATGCAATCCTTTGGATGGACAGTTCGGTATCGACCTAAATCTAATCCTCCGGGTATTTTGCACCAGCTGAACTCGATATCAATTACATTACAGATATCGAGCTTATCAATATTAGACCTTCTTGAAAGAAGCAATACGT